>OX402533.1:4183132-4441934 GCA_948098885.1 Drepanosiphum platanoidis
CCGCGAGTTCCCGGAAGTAAGACGAAAAAAAAAAAACAATAGTAAATAATACGACTTAAGTGTGGTTAATTCGTACACGGAGTTTTTTCATTTAATTTTTTTCTTCGACGCCGTGTTCGTTTTACTTAAAATAATTTACCGTACAAACAATATGAAAATTCTATCGTACGTAAATTTAGCCGAGTCGAGAATTTATTTTCGTTTTGATCGGTGTGAGCTCGGGGTGCTTTCGTGTGTGGTGATTTTTCAATTGAAAAAAAAAAGGCGCTGCACAATCGCGTGTCCGCCGAACGATGCAATCGTACTCGACGTCGTTCTAATCGTCTGTTTGTGTTTGTCTATCAGGTACAATATCCGGGGTCGTGCAGGTCATCGGATACGAATTGATGTTCATAGTGATTAAAATATATCCGGCGTTAGTCAACAACTTCGGGATAGAGAACGTTTTGATAGCGTTCGCGACGTTCTCGGTCGCAAGTGCTTTGTTCGGCGTGTTTTTGATGCCGGAAACAAAAGGAAAATCTCTCAATGAAATCCTATCGTCATTCGAGTCGCGCGAAAAATCGATGATTAATATTTCGCCTTAGTATCGAATCAGTGCTTTGTAAAATGTAACATGTACCTACCTATCATATTATAAATACCACGGTAAAGTAATATAATTGTATTATAAATATACCGCGATAAATACTATATGTTTTAAGAGATTTCTTAATTTATTATTTTTTTTTTTTTTTAAGACGCATACGATTATTTTATTTTATACATTGTAATTTATATTTTTAACACGCCTGTTTATAATTGTATTGTCGTCTTTCATTGCAATTTCGTAAAAACATTATTCGAGGAAAACTCATTATTATTGAAGACGTGTTATGATATTGTATGTTTATATTGAGTACGCTTTAACTGATATCTCTTAATTTTACGGTAAATTTATAGCATGTATATTATTTATGATAATTTGTGATTGTCCGTTAATATTATTTTGTATTTCAAGTGCAACTTTAAATATTATATTGAACAATAATTTATTTATTATACGCGTTTTAAGTTTCACTTTTGTAAACATCGAACAATGTTGGTGTTGTCCAACGATTGATTGTATATACCTATTATGTACGTTTATCGGTCAGTAGACATTAAAATATTTACATTTTTGGTATTGTGTGATGAATTCCAATGATTATTTATACCTGCACAGATTTTAATATCGGTTACCTATTTTATACTATAAAAATATTATTTTTATTTCAATATAGCTAGGTGTCTGTAAGGATAAGCATTGTAAAAATAATATAATATATAAAATGATAAAACAGAAATAGGTATAATACTTGCCTTAAAAGTTAATTTTTCGGTTTTATCAGTGAATTTCTAACGTCCAAATGGCGCTTTCGACAATATAACTACGTCCTACATAACTGTTTAATTCATAATTTAGACGTTTAATTGTTTTTAAAGTAAACGAAATGTTCAACACAAATATCTATTGAAGTACATTTACCTTATGAGAAATCTCAACAAAATTGCAAGTCTTATTGATTGAATAAAATGTTATTTATTTTTGACAACACGATTTAAAATTCGTCGTGTTATAACAAATTTTATCAAAATCTGAACTTTTAAACGATTATAAAATAAGTTATACCCATGTATTTTTATTATTTTTATACCTAAATTAGACACACTTGTGAAAAATCTTGTATTTAATTTTAAAATATTAATACCAAAAAGTAAAAATGTTATCAAACTATAACTTGTTTAAACATTTAAAAAAATTAAGAAATTCAAGTTCCAATAAAAGTGCTTTTAAGTATTTGTAAAATGATATCGTAGGTATCAATAAAATACTAATAAAAGTATTCAGTAAATTTTACAAGTTACTAGGATTAATATTTTAAAGAATGACAATAAAATAACAAATATTGTTTAGTCAAAATTCACTGAAACCCCAATTTTTTTCAAAATTTAACTTTTTAACGCTCATAATACAATTTTTTTTATGACCTTCCAGTAAATGTTTTTTCGTTCAATAGAAAGAGCAATTTATTTAGAACCTTGTTCTTTGTTATTACGCTTCAGAAGCTTAAATTGGAAACTTAGTAAAATTTTAATTACAAAAAGTTTGCAAATTTTTGTGATTTTCTCGAATTGTGTCGAAAGTTAAACTTTCAATGGTTTTAATATCCGATATTTCCACAAAATTGAAAATACCGTATGAGAAACGATTTATTACATTTTCCGGATATTTTATTCGACTAAAATTATTTTATCGACTTTGTATACGAAAAAAATTTAAAAATTAAAAATGTCTATAAACAACACAAAATAAATCTTTCGAAAATTATTCCATCTCTAGAAAATAGTAATATAATGAAAATTTCAAGTCTACGATTATTCTATTTAGAGTTACGAAGAAAAATTTTCAATTATGTCGAAATCCGGTTCCCTAAAGTGTTTGTATTTTTTTTTTCATAACTATTGAAAAACTAAAAATTGACCTCTTTAAGCACCAATCAGAAAAAATGTACTACCAGAAACTAGAATCAAAAACATAAGAATTATCTCGAATGAGAATATCCGACGATGATTTGAACAATACTATAGAAATACTGAAAACTTATAAAAAGAAGGTTAAATCGTTCCATCTGGATAGATTTTATCTCACACTAATTATTATCGACGACTCGGCTATTGTCTTTCTAGGTACCTGGCAGGCGGTGTGACAGTATGGACCAGATTATTTTATTCGTTTAAATATTTGAACTTTGTACACGGCCGTCGCTACCACCCACACAGGTTGCATCTATTTTTATCATCTGCGACGACACAGACCAAGTTTTCGTAATAATTATTTCCTACATTTCATTTCGAGTAATTCAGTTATAATAATTTAGATATTGTAGATATGAACTCCAACAAGTAGAATTTTTTTTTTTAAAGACAAATTGTTAAAATATTTCAAGTATCGGTGAGTTGAGAAAAATACTTGTCGATCATAACGTGACAAGGCATTCCAGTTATATAACGTAATATGTACATTGATGTGTCTTGCTCAGTGAACAATTCAAAGCAAATATGTTAACAATCTACTGTCATTGACTAAAAAATCTCAATTTAATGACCTGAGATACCGGCAATATACCTGTACGTACGTAGAAATGATTATTATACATGTTTTTAAGTAGATTCAAGTGGACTTTAGTATTAAAATTATATGTACTTTAGTATTACATTTTTTTTCTCATACCCATAAAATCATGCAACAGAAATGTGTCGAAGTAATAAAAAGATATTGGTGTAAAACCTTCATTCACTCGAATGATTTAATTTGTGACGGTTGAGTATCGCGAACACGAAAATTACTTAATAAATTCCTATGCCGCAAATCTAACAATGTTGCATCCGGATTTTCGCCGACATTTAAAGCTCGTGAGTAAAATACAACCGAGAGTGAACAATACTCGCCATTCGTTTACATTTACGATGTTCATCGGATGATTTCTGTGTTTAGACGTACTGCTCGTGTTTAATTTCCTGCATTGTCTTCCTGGCTGGTTCTTCAATAGTGTTGTCGTCTACACTTTTGCCAGAGCTCCGAGCGTCGATAGAAATAAACGAAGAAGACGCATCTTGGATAGGTATGTGAACTCGCACCAAAGATTTATTAGCCGCGATTTCAACGGCAATATAGAATTTTAACTAATGAAATAATCGGCTATCGATTTGTAATCATTTCGACACTAATATTGTATACGATTATATTGTTACGATCATGTTTGCAATTTAATTATTTAATCAATAGATGCAAACTTTTTGTAATCGATATTATTTGAAGACCATTATTATTTGAGTTATTATAATATTATTATATTGAGTGTTCTAATAAGTCCACCGAATTTATTATCATTGTAGGTAACACTGTCGTAGATAATACAATAGGCCATGTTCTATACCCATTAAAACTATTTGGTTACCGTACCTACGTTATACGTTATTATCTCTTGTAATTTTTTTTTAATAAATTCAAATTCCTCATCGTGTAATAATTTACATAATATATGTTTAGAATAAAAGACTTAATAATTAATTCCGTTTTGTAATTATTATTCAATTATTATTAATGTAAAAGTTGGTATATGAGACTACGCCGCGGCGGACCGAAAATTCCTACTAAAATAATCAAACAAGCAATTTTTTTATAAAAACAGATAGGTAATTTTGTACTTTTTCACGTATTGTTTATTTGTTTTGCTTGCACATCATAGCATTCTATAAATACGTTTGGTCAAAATTATTAAATGAATTTAAGGTACGTCATATTTCAAAAATTTAAATTACTATCAAAAATCAAAATTTATATATATTTTACAGGAAATTTTGAATATTTGAATAAAAACTTGAATTTAAAAAGTTAATGGACTGTATAAAAAATAATTATCAAACAGTTTCTAAAATACAAAACGAATAATGGATTAAAATTAATCTTAAGGTTTGAATAAATAATGAAAATATACATATAATGCTAGGCGATTCGTTTGTAGTGTTTTTGTACGAGTACCATATAGGCATTATCTGATTACCTCACGTTACATGACTCAGTATAGTCTTAAATATAAATTTAAGTGAATATGACTTCAAATACTTGTTGATGTTGACAATATTTTTAATTTTCTCTTTAACGAATAAAATACATAAAACGCTCTAGATATTATCCATACTAAACATAAACTATACTAGGTAGTGTTAAAACCGGGCAAATGTATAAAGTAATAATACTTATTATTAGTTTTTGTTACTGGAATTTGTGTACTTACTAATTTCTAATAAATTTATAAGTTACAATAATTTAAGTAAAACATACTTTTCATTAATATGCACTACACGTGCATACAACCAACATCAACAAACAATTACATTTTTAAATTACAAACTACTTTAATCTAAGTACAAGTAGCTATATGATTACACACATATGTATAAATACAGTACAAATAACCATTGTTCAAAAAGAACGATTACGTTGGATTTTCAGCTATTGCAATAATCCGCTCAAGCATATCTTTTTCCCTTACGATTGTTTAGACGAATAGGATATGAAAAAATTTAAATACATATTAATGTATGATTAGTTGGCAGTATAACCGTACGCACGGGTACAGTGAATGGTGCTTTCGCGTACTTGACAATTTATTTTGGATTTTGGACCTTGAATATTTATTAAATGTCTTAAGTGGCAAAAATATTATTGAAAACTATTGAATGCGGCATCATTTGAAGGGACTGGTAAAGCCCTACGAGGGCTACCAGATTTATTTAAAAGGGGCATAGGAGGACGATACCCCGAGTGAAACGTTTGTAAAGGTGGCACTTTTTTATACAGCTAGAGTTTATAAGTATTGTAACAAAAATTCAAAAGTATCGAATCGAGCTATAAAGTCTGAACTTCATACTTTTTATCTTAATCATTAAACTGTAAATTTGTAATCCAGGCCATATCGACTACATTGTTTTAGAATTTAGAAATAATAAAAGAATTATAAATCATTTTCTAACGACCTCACTTTAACACAACTGTGAATTATAAATTACACGATTAAGTTTTATTTTTTATTAGCTAGTCTTCAATTTCTCGTATGTCCCATTGGATCACTTGCCACAGGAGCACTATCAGATAAAATTGGTAGACGAAAATCCATTCAACTGGCTTTTATACCGATAATCATAGGATGGACGATACTAATTTATGCCAATTCTGTATCCACAATTATAATTGGAAGATTTTTTATGGGACTTACCGCCGGTAAGTATTTTTTTTTCAAATAAATATTCTAAAATACATTTGTTTAAAAAAAAATTCTCAATTCTGTATCGTGTAAATGGCCGTATTTGGTTTAGTCGATTGCATTTAATACTTACACAGAACATAACAAATTACAATTATACAACATCACGCGATGATTGTAAATCATTTTAGCAATAACGGTTTTACTGGATGAAAAAACGAAAATATATTTCATAAGCTATATTGGTATACAGTGTGTTTAAATGAAATAAAACGAAAAAAATTGTCAATACCCAGAAAATCACTCGAATTTTTTGAATAATCAACACGATTTATTGTATTGTACAGCATCAAAAGAGTTCAAAGTTTGAAATTTTCACGAAATTTGATTTTCTAATGAAATCGTTTCGACAAGTATTTTAACAAGAGGTCAGGCACGTAGCTAAGGGGTGGCCTGGGGTAGCCCGGCCACCCAAAATATTTACAGGCCACCCTGATGGCCACCCCATTACATTGAAATATTGTTGAAATACCCAAGGCTCAAATAATTGGACAAAAAAATTAAACATATTTTAAAATTTCTATTATCATATTTGTTATTTTTACATAATTGTCTTTCCGAACACTATGGTCAGATTACCAGATATCAGAACTCAGAATAGAAATCGTTCATACATACTCGTCGTATTAACGACGACGACAATGCATCTATATTAATTATTATTAATTATTATAAAGTCGCAAGAACTCGCAGGTTAGGTTAGGCAGGTTAGGTTCCTATTCCAGTAAATCGGAATTTCCCATCGCGGCATGACTTGTTAGTGGCTACCAGGATAACTATTATGCGAATAACTAATAATATATAATATGCTATAGGTACTATAGATACCTACTTATAATCTATAAATATAAATTTAATCACCAAGGTCTATAATTATTATATTAAGGTCTATAATTATTATATTCAGAAACTACAATTTTATTATATTATAAACAATATACCTATACATAAACATAATTCTATTAGTGTCTAGTGTGGAGGGGGGGGGAGGGGTAAGTAAAAATATTGGCCATAACTGTGCCACCCTAGTTATTTAATCCTAGCTACGTGCCTGCAAGAGGTCAACAATCTGTCCGAAATATTTCTTGTTGGCTTCATAATATTTGGAACACACTGTAGCGTTACATTATCATGTGTAATAAATCGGATTTCGTGGCAAAATTAAATTTAAAAATGCAAAAAACAGCAACAAAAACAGGCAATGATAGGTAAAAATTAAACGATTTACATAAATCGGAGATGAAATAAAAATTGTTGTTGTAAAAAAAAAACTCGTCGCCAGACGGCGGTACCGCCCACGTCGAGAATCACAGGTGTAACCGATGTCGTCTCCGCCAGGTTCGGCGCCTTTCGTGATCCTGTACGTGGCCGAAGTGTGTCCCACCGAGCATCGCACGCTGTACACGTCACTGGTCAACATATACGTGGGCGCGGGCATGATGACCGGGAGCGCGCTGTCGCTGTTCCTATCCTGGCACTCGGTGGCCGCCGTGATGACCGCGCTGGCCGTGGCCGGCTGCGGTTCGATATTTCTGTTGCCGGAACCCCCGCTGTGGCTCCGGTCCAAGGGACGGACGCGCGAAGCCAAGTGCGCGGAACAGTGGTTCGGCATGGAGCCACCGCCGGCGAGCGCGGCGGACGCGGCGCGATCGGACGCGACGCGATCTGACGCGGCGGACGCGACGCGACCGGCCGCGGCGACGAAAACGACGACGCCTTGGTCGACCTACGCGCAGCCGACCGTGTGGAAGCCGACGCTGATCATGATGGCGTTCTTCGTGTGCCAGCAAGGATGCGGCTTCTACGTGCTGCTCCTGTACTCGAGCGACGTGATCAACGACTGTCACGTGTCGCTGGACGGCGCGGTGTTCGCCATTCTCCTGTCCGCGTCTCGGGTGGCGGGCAGCGTGACGTTCTCGCTGCTGTCCCGCGTCAACCGCAGAACGCTGCTCGTCTGGTCCAGCATTAGCATGGGCGCGAGCATCGCCGTGTTCGTCGTGCACCTCAAGTGGCGCGCCGCCGCGGGCACGCCGCCCGACGGCGTCGTGGTCGCCGCCGCGCTCGTCGTGTTCGTGTTCACCTCGCTGCTGGCCGCCATGCCGTTGCCCTGGATTCTCGGCGGCGAATTGTTTCCGATGGCCGTCAAAGGTGCGTACCGCGCGCCCGACGAACGCAGATTGTTCTCGCGACAGATGCTATTTTTTTTTTTTTCGGCAGCGAGTGTGACGGAAAGGTCTCGGAAAGGATCTCGTAGGAAAACCCTACGCGTTTAAAATAGTTCAGATTACAGCGAAGAGAACTTTATTTCGCTTTTTTTCCAAAAAAATGTGCTTTTTGTTCATTTCGATATGATTTTCGTGAAACCCTACCTGACTTAATCAAACGCAAGTTATAGGAAAATTCGGTATCAAACAAACGAAATTAACCAGTTAAGCTACATAAAAACCTTCAGTCCTCGCATATAATGGAGAACAAATAATTATGATAATATTTCCAACAACTATATCTGGCGACGATTCGAACAAGACTGAAGGCTGAAGCGCCAATATCACAGATGACGATTTCGAATGATTTAAAAAATTTAAATAATCTGAAAAAGATTAACTATAGTGAAAGCACAACATTTTCGTCCCAATAGATTTCACCGATATCGGTTGACAATGTCCCTAAATAAATCAGATGCTCCAAAAAATCCATATCTATCACGGCACGCGTAGTTTTTACATTTTTTTGTGAAAAACTTACAAAACTAGCAACGATTTTAAATAGTTTTCAACTTTTTTTATTTCAGGTAAAATGTGTGCAGTGGTAAATATTTTTGGAAATGAAATAATGTTTTCGGTAGGTAAAATATATCCGATGGCATCATTAACTTTTGGAATAACAAATGTGTGGTCAGTATTTGCTTTTTTTTGTGTGATAACTGCCTTATTTGGTGCGTTCATAATGCCAGAAACAAAAGGAAAATCACTGGATGACATTTTAAAATCGTTTGAATCAAAAAAGAACCAAACTACCATAAATACTTTTTAATATAAAATTTTTTTCAAGCATAAAAATGTACTAGTTTTATTTATATTTTATTTGTAATAATAAAGAAATTTCTTTTTTTACTACTTAATATTAAAATATTTTATAGATCTCATGTATCTAACTAGCTGACCTGTGCAAACACTTTTGCGCAATAGTTTACCAAGAGTGCATATTAAAATATATTTGTGCATCATTAATGTTTATGAGAACGAAGAAATATAATACAAAATTGTGGATATATTTTCATATTGGTATTCTTTGAAACTGTCTTATAATAAATGTATATAAAAATAATATTAATAATAATAATACGCATATATTTCACGATGTTTAATATTTAATTATAATAATCATTTAATCATCAATATAGATTTTCCGAGAGGAAAGGTATAATAATAATAGCGACCGATAAGTAAATATTCGTTATATAGTTATCCCGTTTCGAGGTGTTATACGGGTAGTGCGGTACTGCTTGGGCGGCCTGTGCTTTTACACGGAAAACCCCAGACCCCCGTCAAACCGAAAATCATAAAAGCGTATCATCTAAACACTTTATTACACAATACGCGACGGCGTACCTGTAGTCTGTGCGATTTTCGCTAAAATGTCGTGACGCCTGCAATAGCGCGCCGGATGACGTAAGATAATACAAAATTACAAATGGGTACTCACCGGCGATGTCGGCCATTTTGTTTTCTCCGTTGGAATTGCCACTGCCGTCTGCGTGCACTGCGACCGCGAACGATTTTCTTTCCGACGCGTTTTCGCACGCGATCCGGTCGGTACTCACTATCGCACAATAAATTGACGGATCGAAGAAACACACGCGCGCACTCGCGATTGAATTCAAACCACCGGGGGGGGTTCGATGAAAAAAATCGGAAAACGCGAAAACGACGACGACGACGACGACGGCGACACGGACGGCGGCAACGGCCAATGCGGTACTGCCGAGACGCGGAGAAAAGCGTATGCGACGCTGTCGGTTCCAGACGCGGTCGTAGAACACGGTCGCGGTCGTCCGAGGTTAAGGTCGCCCGTATACCACGGTAACGTTCGTCGAGTCGAGACCGAGCAGGATTCACGCGCTTCGCCGTGACGCGCCGTTTTCTCATCATTGCGGTCATATTATTATGGTATACCGAGCGGTAACTCGCGATACCAAAACTACCGAACGGTACCGCGCAATAATAATGATAACAGACTGTAATGTTGGCCGTGTGTCATTCACCGCCGGTTGTCTGTTCGATCGCGGCCATTTTAAAATCTGTAACAAAATTATGCATCGTATAAACACGGGCGTTCGCACGGGGGCGGGGGGACGTAGGTTTTATTTACGCCACCGAAATTATTGAGTTCGAATAGGTAAGGCAATTTTTTCCATTTTTAAACCTCCCTTAGGTGGAATATTCTTAATTTTTCTTGCCATAAGAACAAAGTCGGTAAAGGCGTTCTCAAGTTATTGCGTGACCATGGGAAATTGGGATTCATTTATATATAAATATATATATATATATGTATATAGAAGATATAGAAAACAATAATTCTTTAATTCTTTAATAATATTATTATTATTCCACCGCGAATCCGCGATTTATGAGAATCGAAGTACTTAGTATTATTTCCAAACCTTCTGTTAAATTGACAATTACACCGATTAAAATACTGACATATGTACATAATTCTTCGTGTTATATCTTAATATTTCAATTGGTAAGCATTTGATGTTTTTCGAAATTTCCTACTATTATATAATGATACTCATTGGCTGTTGACGATTTAATTTTTCAACATTTTTTTCTTTCATGCCCAGTACAATAGTTTCCGATAAGTTCGGTAGATTATTAAGAGACAATAAATAATTAACACTAATAAATTGTATACCAGTAGACAATTATTATACTTTGATTAAATACGAGAGTGAGCTTATAAGAGTCACGTGGCGATGAGAATACAGTTAGTGTCAACTGTCTAGTCTCTAGTAAATAGGTACCACTTAACAAGCTGCTATTGTGATAACGATTTAAAAAAAGACATGCATCATAAATCAAATAGCAAATAAGTTTAAGAAAGTTTCACTCTTGATATTGTATCTAATATGTATTGCTAAATTTAAAAAATGACCATATAGACGAGTACCTACCTAATTTGATCCACTGATAACAGTTATAGCCGTATGGTTTTAATGATATGGTCTATATGCTTATAAGTTATAACTTATAACTATTGTAATGAATTCTGGTGAATAGATACAATTTTATTATTGCTGAAATGTTGATAACTTCTCACAATCTTAACATTTCATGTTTTTACTGTTAATTAAATGCCAAAACAAATAACTAACACGTTAAAAACAAAGACAACACAATACACTTCAAACTTCAAAATTTTATCAATCCACTTAATTACCAACTGTCAATCGTCATAATTAAATATATTTTTATAAAATTAAAAATTGATAAACAACTACCTTTTGAATATTTATTTATTTTCCAAAAATAAATCACCTAAAATTAGAAATGCTGTTTTTTTTTTTATCTCTAGTCACTAGACTCTAGTGTCTTATTAAATCGTTTAACAAATGCATTTATATTATTTTACCATGTGCTTGAATTGTGAATAATATTTAAATTTTAAAAAAAATAAAAACTAAAACAAAACTTCAACTCACGCTTGGCACTTGTTAATAGTTTTGATTAAGACATGACAATTATTTTCAAAAATATATTCCAAGTATTTATGATAAATTTACTTTAAGTTCATTTAAAAACAATTGGGTTTTCTTTCATTATTTATTTTCTACAGTTTTTTTATAATATTTTTTATAACTACCTAAGATTTAAAAATAAATAAAATCAAAAACTCTCCGGTCTCACTAAAATCTAAAATATAAGTTTATAACATTTGATTATTTAATTAATTACATAAATTATATGACCAATAAGAAATTATACTAGGTATTATACTAGTACTGATGTTACCTATTATAATAATACATGCGCAAAATGTAAGTAGATTCGAGTGGAATTGTATTATATCGTGCAATAAAAATGTATATAAAAAAAGATATAATAGTATGTCATTCATTTGCATGTACGATTTAATTTGTATTGGTTGAACATTGCGAACTCAATAATTATTTTAAATTTTATATGATAATATAGAAAATGTTAAGCTCTACTTTTCATCAACATTTAAAGCTTGTGAGTACAATACAATTACAAAATAATATCGTTTATTTACATTAATTACAAACCTGATGTGTTTTCTATTGACGTTCAGCTCTACAGTTCCTGTTTAATATCGTGTATTATGTTCCTCAATGGTTGTTCAATGGTCCTATCATCTACTCTATTGCAAGAACTCCGAGCACCGACATCTCCGATAAAAATAGATGATGAAGAGGCATCTTGGATAGGTATGAGAATTCGTTTATATTGAAATTTTTTTCGAGCAACAATAGAGCAATAATCAGATAAACATGAAACAACGGTGGATTTATTCATAATAGTTCTTCGGGAACGTCTTCTGAAAATAAAATTATGAATAAATATTACAATTGTTATTATAAAATTTAAATCAATTTTAAATACACAATGTGTATTACACATACTGGACATTGATATCACCTCGTTGTTAAAATATTTTTAGGACCAAACAGAAGTTTTACATTTGTTTGATTTTAACATTTTTCGAATACTAATTAATCTATTACTAATTATTATTATTGACATCTTGTATAATATTTACGACGTTTAGGTATATTTAAATAAACGAAATTTTGTTAATTTTTTATGGTAAAATTTAATGCGACGAAATTAATCGATTTCCTTGAACCAAATTTACTGATAGTTATATACACGTTATATTGTAATGTTAAAAACCAACAATGAAATAATGCAGTATATTTTATACCAGAGATCTACTTTTATTCTAGAAAAAACATTGCATACTGTATGTATGCACTTGATTACCGATAAAATAAATATTATATGTACTCAAAACAAATATAAACAATTAATTATTACGCTTTAAACCAACAATTCAACTACAATGGCTAATTGGATACGATTATCCGTTACGACAATAATATTTTGGTTTGTATTTTGTGTATATTATAATGCGAATTGGTTGTCTATATATGACAAAATCAACAGTTAAAAGCAACGTGTATATTACATTACATTTGGTAAGTATGAAACAAAAAACAATTACGTTGGAAATCTACTCAGTATATATCTCTCCATTCGAGTGTATTATTTTCATTTATATTATATCTATAAATATGAATTTAAACTAATTAAAATTTGTAAAAGAACTTTATATTACTGTAATTGAGTTTTATTTTTAGCTAGTATTCCATTCCTAGTATGCCCGATAGGATTACTCGTTGTAGGATCATTAACAGATAAAATCGGAAGACGGAAGTCACTTCAGATTGCTTTCATACCAGTGTTCATAGGTTGGTCGATAATGATATTTGCCGACTCTACAATCATGATAATAGTTGGAAGATTTTTTACTGGGCTTACCACCGGTGAGTAATTTTTTTCATAAACATAAGAAAATAATAGAATTATTACGAGAATAACACCAATTAAACGAGACCTTACTTATTGATATTTTTCCTCGTGTCGAAATGTAATGTAATACGTGTAATGTGACTCGTGATAGCGTTGACTTAAATCTTATACGAATAAATCGAAAAAGTATATTTGGTATAAGAATTCGACCCAGAGAAATGTGTGTGCAAACTGTTCGGATTGAAAATCTAATATTTTGGTTTCTTCAAAATATAAAACGCAGTAATAATAATTTTTCTAGATTAAATCAAGAAATTGTTTTGAAAAAAGAAGGTCGTTATTGTAATTATTGTTTTTTCGACAGGATTAATGCCGTTCGTCGTGTTGTATTTGGCGGAAGTGTGTCCCGTCAAACACCGACCGCTGTACACGTCGTTGTGCAACATGTTCGTGGGCTGCGGCATGGTGTCCGAGAGCCTGTTGTCGCTTTTCTTCGACTGGCACACGGTGGCCGCGATACTGTCCGCCGTATCCGTAGCCGGTGGCGTTTCGCTGTTCCTGTTGCCGGAACCGCCGTTGTGGCTGAGATCCAAAGGCCGAACCCGCGAAGCGGAAAAGGCGGAAAAGTGGTTCCGCGTCACGTGTCCGCCGCCGACCGCGACGACCGCGGAGGTCGGCGGCGGCGGCGGATCGCCGTCGCACCAGAACGATGGAAACGCGACCTCGGCCGCACCGTCGTCGTCCTTCTGGTCCGTCTGCGCACAGCCCGCCGTGTGGAAACCGACGCTGATCCTGATGGCGTTCTTCGTGTGCCAGCAGGGCTGCGGCTTCTTCGTGGTGCTCTTGTACTCGGTGGACGTGCTGCGCGACACCGCCGTGTCGGTGGACGGCAGCGCCGTCACTGTTTACCTGTCCGTGTCTCGGATGGCGGGCAGCGTAATGTTTTCGCTACTGCACGGCGTCAAGCGGAGAACACTGACCGTCTACTCCGGCGCAGGCATGGCCGTGTCCGTCGCCATGTTCGTCGGCTACCTCGAGTGGTACGCGGGCGTGGAACACCCGCCGAACAGCGATTTCGTCACCGTCGCGTTCGTCCTGTACGTGTTCTTCTCCATGCTGGCCATAATGCCGTTGCCCTGGGTACTCAGCGGCGAAGTGTTTCCGATGGCCGTCAAAGGTATTTAAGAGCGGATTTAAGAGCGCGTTTAAATTTTTTCTAAATTTTTGTAAACGTTTTCGATTTTGTTTTCTGCACCTCGCGAAAATATATCATTTTATATCGATAGTTCTAATTTAAATTCAAGCAAAAATGAATTATTTTAAATTCCAAGCGCAAACATTTATAAAAATGTCTTTAATTATTTTTTCAATTGAACTTTTGTGTAAATAGGTATTTGTGTGAAATAACGTAAAATGCATTGAATATAAAATGAAATTTAGATATGACTCTGCGTGTCATGGACTATATATTTTTATTTTAATACGAAATTAATGATATTTATTAATATTATATTAAAAATCAAAATTTAAAATAGCTTATAATTTTGGTTTTTTTTTTTTAGGTAAAATGTGTGCGATAGTGAACGTCTTTGGATATGAAGTAATGTTTTTGGTCTGTAAAATATATCCAGAAATGTCATCAACTTATGGAATAATAAACATATGGTCAATATTTGCTGGATTTTGTGTATTAACTGCCATATTTGGTGCATTTATAATGCCAGAGACAAAAGGAAAATCACTAGATGAAATTTTAAAATCGTTTGATTCAAATAACTCAACTAAAAATAACCTTACTTTGTAATTTATATTTCATGAAAAGTGTTAACCTTTTTATATTTTATTATTATATATTATAATAATTGTATGTATATATAATATATAATTATGTATTACAATATTGTTGAATTATTTATTATAAACAATTTGAAATTTTTTCTAATGGAATGCTAGTCAGCTAAAAATGTTATTCCTCTTATTCAAAAAGTTTACAGTGAAATCATTACTTTCTACATTAAATAAACTATATTATAAAAATTAAATTTTATACAAGTGTTATAATTTGCCAATAAAGATTCAAACAAGGAACATCGTACGATGACGTCATGTCATTATGTCATATTTTTAAGTGTAATTTGACATTCGTAAATCACGATAAAATAAAGTTTATCTCATACTTTAGGATTCAAATTAAGGAAATATGTTATATTATTTTATGTCGATCACATAATATTATTGCTATGTCCACGAAGTACTCGTATATAATTTTTTATCACCTTGATAAACTTAATCGTAGCCCGTATTCTTACAAGAAATATACCTTATTAATTTAAAAAAATTAATAATTTACCCACCAGTCGTCGTTACATTTTCTACAGATTTCCATAATGTTTTTTGAAAATAATAATGTAAATCCAATAGCTTCTCATTTTATCAGCAATCTAAAATATAAAAATAGATTATTATCATAAATTAAAAGCTCAATAATCAATTACACATAAACTACACTAGTGCACTAAAGATAATAACAATCCAAATGCGTAAAATTGAAGTAGATTCGAGTGGAATAATTTAATACCATGCGATAAAATTGTAGGTATATAAATAATAAAAATAAAAGTATGCCAGTATTTCTTTCATTTGCATGTATGATTTAATTCATAAATATTGAACATTACAAGCTCGATAACTATTTTAAGTTTCATGCCAGTAATTTAAAAATGTTAACTACTTGTAATCAACATTTAAAGCTTGTGAGTAAAATATGATTCAAAATAAATATCGTTAATTTACATTGATTACTAAATATATTTTTTATATTTTACCTTCAGCTTCTTAGCACCTGCTTAATATCATGTATTATGTTCATCAATGGTAGTACAATTGTCTTATCGTCTACTATGTTACCAGAACTTCGATCACCGACATCTCCAATAAAAATAGACGATGAAGAGGCATCTTGGATAGGTATGTGTAAATCCGTACATTTATCAATTTCGTGATTTGTTGCGAGTATTTTGACCAGCATTAGATCAACATTGATACAAATCTGTAACAATTAGGTTTTATAAAATAAAATAAATTAACTAACGAATAACGACGATACGTCTAAAATATTATTCTAATATCAATAACAATCACACGTTTTACAATTATTAATTGTACTACGTGTACAAAAAATAAATGAATAATATTTTAATTATAAATTTATTATTAAAATTAAAATACAATTAGGTTTTAATGACATTTTTAGTTTAAATTTGTATCTAATACCTACCACGTTTTATCAAAATTCTATGTGCAAAATTAACGTGTAACGTAAAAGTAGCTACAAGAAAATAAAAAATAAAATTGAAATAAGAAAATTCATAAATTTAAATTCAATGTGAACAAAATTAAAAATCTATCTTATACGGTCCCAAATAAATGTAGATTTCTGTAGACAACAATACAAGTATTATAATAGATATACCTATTATACATTCACGTGTACTAAGTTAACTACTTCATATAATAATACTTCTTCACAAAATATATCTTAACGGCCAGATTAATCAGTTCTGTCGAGTTCAATTGACTGATAATCATACACTTGTATTAAACTTTGTAATGGAATTGGTAAAAAAAATTATTATTTTATAGCAGAGATTTATTTGTATTTTAGAAAAAAAAACTGCATTTTTGTACTTTATTATTAAAATAAAAAAAAATAAAAGAAAAACTAGACCCGAATAAGATACAGGTGATACGGGTGTCGGGTTATTAAATTTAAGTTTTGAATTTGAAATCGATTTAATATTGCCTTCGAAAAAACAATTCAATGGTTAGTGTGTAATTGCAAACAAATTAACATTCTATAAACCATAACGATAAACTATCAATTAAATTAATTTACTAATCAATTAGGTCCATAGCATTTGAAAATATTAAATAACTTGTGAATTTGAGATTTACATATCTACTCGCGTGATTTTTAAGATAGGAATAACAGAGACTTATCTCTTTCTCTAGTAATACGCGCTTTCTCTGTTTTACAAGTCGTGTTACTTTTATGTAACGTTTTTGTTGACAATCGAAAACAATTTCATAACATTAAAATCAAATATTTTTCTTTCAGCTAGTATTCCATTGCTCGTGTGTCCAATTGGATTACTCGGTATAGGATCACTGACAGATAAAATCGGTAGGAGAAAATCACTCCAGATTGCTTTTATACCAGTGGTCATAAGTTGGTTGATACTGGTGTACGCTAAAACTGCATTCATGATAATAGTCGGAAGATTTTTCATGGGAATTTGTATAGGTAAGTAATTTTTTAAATAAATACATGTTTAAAAGTATGAAAAATTTTGTGGAAAATATAGTATATCTGACTAGTTTAATCAACGCTCATTTTAACAATAATTTTACTAAACGCAAAAATATGATATATTTTACGGATAGTGGTGACCTCGTGATATTTGTTAAAATTGACTTGAATTTAAAACCGGTAAAATTAAAATAATGTCACATAAAACACAATTATTAGATGGACAAACAGTCGAACTAAACAGTTTCAATAAAAAAAAAACGAGCTATGTTTAACTAGAAACCGTTTAAGACGTCTTATCGGTACATTATGCGCGCCATGAGATATGGAAAAACGTTCTTCTCGTCTAAGTTAGATAAAATATTTCAGTACCAAAAACAACGAACCGTGCATTCAACTCCGGTGTCCCCTCTTGCGCGTGATTTGACGAGCTGATTAACAGCACGTTTTTATTAGTGTTCAACGTGTACGACGACGTTATTCGAACTTGTTACGAACTATTATTTACACGTCCTCGTAAACGGGCCGTCATTTTTTTTTTTTCCTTGTCAGGTATCGTGCCGTTCGTAGTGTTGTATTTGGCCGAAGTGTGCCCGCCCGAACACCGGCCGCTGTACACGTCGCTGGTGAACATATTCGTGGGTTTCGGCATGATGGCCGAGAGCGTTCTGTCGCTGTTTTTCGACTGGCACACGGTGGCCGCGATATTGGCCGTCGTGTCCGTGGCCAGTGGCGTCTCGCTGTTCCTGTTGCCGGAACCGCCGATGTGGCTCAGGTCCAAGGGCCGGATCCGCGAAGCGGAAGACGCGGAGAAATGGTTCGGCGTGGATTCGTCGGCCGCGGTGGCCGCGACGGCCGAGGATGGTTGCGCACCGCGTGGCCGCGACGGCGGCGAAAACGCGACCGCGGTCGCGCCGTCGTCGTCCTGGTCTACCTACGTGCATCCGACCGTGTGGAAGCCGATGCTGATCATGATGGCGTTCTTCGTGTGCCAGCAGGGCTCCGGCTTGTACGTGCTGCTCCTATACTCGGTGGACGTGGTTCGCGGTACCACCATGTCACTGGACAACACCGTCACCGTTTACCTGTCCTTGTCCCGGGTCTTGGGCAGCGTGGTGTTCTCGCTTCTGCACGGCGTCAAGCGGAGAACGCTGACCGTCTGGTCCAGCGTGGGCATGGCCATGTCGACCATCGTGTTCGTCGGCTACCTCAAGTGGTACGAACACGTAGACGACCCGCCCTACAGCTACATCGTCGCCGCCACGTTCATCTTAAACGTGTTCTTCTCACTGCTGGCCATTATGCCGTTGCCCTGGATACTCAGCGGCGAAGTGTTCCCGATGGCCATCAAAGGTACGTGGATTAAAATACCAGTTATTTATAGAAACATAATATGAACTAATATGAACAACATTAAAGAGTTGAAATTTGTTCAATACAATTTCTAACATCATTCGATGGTGATTAAACCAGTAAATTTAAAAATAATTCAAGCTGTTAATTTAATAGAAATATCATTTAAAAACGTAGCTAAATATAATTTTATTTAAACGTAGTATAGTTATTACACAGTATTAATTAATACTGTGAGATATGTTGGATTATAAAATACAAAGAATTTGTAAGTAAGATTTTTGATATCATAATCGGCGATTTCTATATTTTTATAGAATACCACGAATTTCTATTTTTATGTAAAATAAATGTCTTTCATAAAAATAAAATCAACATTTTAAATAATTTACAATTTTTTTATTTTAGGAAAAATGTGTGCAGTAGTGACCATTTTTGGATATGAATTAATGTTTTTGGTCTGTAAAATATATCCTGCAATGTCATCGGCACTTGGTATAGTAAATATATGGTCAATATTTGCTGGATTCTGTGTGTTAACAGCCATCTTCGGTGCATTTATAATGCCAGAAACGAAAGGAAAATCACTCGACGAGATTTTAAAATCGTTCGAATCAAATAAAAGTTCAAATAAAAATAATTTAACGTGATACTTAATTTTTTTTTTTTTTTTGATAAAAATGTACCTGTTGTTTTTTTATGTATTATGATGTTATTTATTTATTATAAAATTTTACCTGTTGCACTAGTTTGATAAGATTGTTATTTCTATTGTTAAAATAAATTATTTAAGTTTTTATGACATTGTTTTGTATTTTATCTTTTAGTTGTGTTTATTTCTTAAAATTAAAAATTATGAGTAAGTTTTGTTAAAAAATAGACGTCTGTCAATTTGAAATGAGCTACGTTTTAGTTTTCATCCACAGTTTTAAGTAGTTGGCTAACATTGAGGATGTAAGTTTTATCAGACTTTATTGCAAAGTTTTAACGACTATACCCTACATAATTATTTGATGTTACCATCAATGAAATCATACTATGAACAGATACTAAATAAAAATATTTACTACACAGTATACATAAATTTAAGCTTTCTGGAATAAAATTATAAAATTATCAAGTGTGTTATGAAAATGTCATTATATACACTGGTTTTACAGCTGTATTTTATAATAAACAATCAATCAACGTTACTATACATTATTATCAATCACTATACATTATTCTTTGTTATTTAATTTTTAGATTTTTATGATAAATTTATAGAATGAGTAAAATATTTTAAAGTTGACTATATGAATACAATTTAGGTAAACACTTTGAAATAAGATGCTTAGTAATGATATTTTATTGGAAACTTGGACAGACGACTTTTTTAAAGAACAAATGGATTTACCAAGAATATGGATTAATTTAGATGATGGAATTGAAATACAAGAATTAAAAATTAATAAAATTGATGAAATCATTAAAATTATTGAGGTAAATCCATAAATAGTTAAGAAAATAATATATTCTAATGCCTCTAAAACTTTTGTCATTTAAATAATTATATAAAAATCACACAACGTCTTTTAATCAAATTACATAAATATGTAACTTAATTTATAGGAGTATTATATCATTGAAGAACCATCAATGAGTTTTTGTCAAATGCATACAGACAGAGAATCTGTTGAACAATATTTATACTTAGCTCGACGTTGGATGATGGACACGCTTTCAACAGTCGCTGTAGAACAGACAACAGGAAATATCGTAGGGTTTCTCATATGCCGATTTAACGAAGAATCTAATAATGATTCTGGATACAGCAAAGAAAGGGTAATATGAATAAATGGTGGTCGGGCAGAAGTATTGCTTTACGGCTGTATCTGTCCGGCCACCGATTCATAAGTGTAAAAAAAAAAAAAAGGGTAATAAGATAACCTAGGTATTCATACTATAATGAAAATGTTATAGTTAAAACTTAAAACATATTAAAGTAGAGAATTATTAAATACTTATTTTATCTCAAAATTAATTCATTGAAATATTAGTGTTTGGTATGCACATATTGTGCATCGTCTTAGTATATTTTACTACAAATCATATCTTTTTCAATAAACAATATACAAAATTTTAATTTTTCGTAGATGTATGAAGGTAAAATATGGAATGAGCTGCAAAAATTTAAACATTATCTAAAAAAAAGGAGTAGTGTATACAAACACTATAACGTGGATCATGTCATAGAAATTTATTCGTTGTTTATACTTCCCCAATATAGACGCAAAGGTTTGTAAATAATTGAATTTAAATAATAAAACTAATTATAAAAATGTGTCCAAACAGGCACGTAGCTAGGATTAAATAACTAGGGTGGCACAGTTATGGCCAATATTTTTACTTACCCCTCCCCCCCCTCCACACTAGACACTAATAGAATTATGTTTATGTATATTGTTTATAATATAATAAAATTGTAGTTTCTGAATATAATAATTAGTGTAATTAGGTACAAAAAGAACTAAATTTGATAAACAAATAAATTAGATAATTTTCATCTTAATATTATATAAACCTTATATAATATTATGTATATGAATAATAAATATATTATTATTTGTTATAGTTATAGACCTCGGTGATTAAATTTATATTTATAGATTATAAGTAGGTATCTATAGTACCTATAGCATATATATTATTAGTTATTCGCATAAAAGTTATCCTGGTAGCCACTAACAAGTCATGCCGCGATGGGAAATTCCGATTTACTGGAATAGGAATACCTGCGAGTTCTTGCGACTTTATAATAATTAATAATAATTAATATAGATGCATTGTCGTCGTCGTTAATACGACGAATACGACGAGTATGTATGAACGATTTCTATTCTGAGTTCTGATATCTGGTAATCTGACCATAGTGTTTGGAAAGACAATTATGTAAAAATAACAAATATGATAATAGAAATTTTAAAATATGTTTAATTTTTTTGTCCAATTATTTGAGCCTTGGGTATTTCAACAATATTTCAATGTAATGGGGTGGCCATCAGGGTGGCCTGTAAATATTTTGGGTGGCCGGGCTACCCCAGGCCACCCCTTAGCTACGTGCCTGTGTCCAAACGAATAACTAACTTTAAATTTACATTTGTAATGCTTCTATAACTAACTTAATTCACTCAATTGCAATACCATATTTTAATTCTACATTTATAGATATATTTTAAGTACCTATACCTAATACTGGATAATTAATCTATTAATCTATAGTCAACATATTTTTATAGTTTACTATAAAAGAGATCTAATACACCTCCTAGCAATCAAATGTAGAGCTCTAACTACACGAATGACGTTTGAATTCAGATAATTAACTATTCAACTAAAAATATACATAAATTATAAATAATACAAATTCATAATCACTCTACTAACTAAACAAAATTAACAAAAGAACTTCAAAAATGCCAAGTCAGGTGATTAAAATAACCAATTATAACATTTAAAAATTATTCACACTAGATCGTGAGTTATGGTGACTAACTTTCCAATTAATTTACACACTGTAATATATTAGATTCATATGATTATTTATTTTGGTATGATCTACCATCGAGAAACTTTAAAGCCGTTCGGGTGTCAACAAATAAATAAATATTATAAATTATTATTATGGGCTATTGTAAATAATTACACAATGTATAAAATATTTTACGCATACCGCCAACGTATATTTTGAAAATGAAATTTTAATATTTAATTAAATATATGAACTAATAGATATAGTTGTGTTTATTGCGATCAAATTTCGTGTACAGGAATAGCTAAGGCACTGTTAAATAACCTTATACTGAGACAACTGCCCGAGTACGAATGGTTCAAGATAAACGTGATCACCGGAGTTTTCACCGACAAAGTGAGTCAACATATCGCAGAATCAGTGGGAATGGAAACGTTGTACGATTTTTTGTACGCGGGATGGACCAATTTCAATGAAAAAACCGAAAACCATGATGAGTTTTTTAAGGATTCTACAGAGGACAATATGTTTGCTAAAGTGATGTCGATGAAAGTCAACAATGGTGTCAAATCGATATCATCTTCTGTAAATAGTCGTATCAATTAGGGCATTTTTTATATAAAAATTTGTTTTAAATCGTAAAATATAAAAATAATTATGTTAAAACATTACACATCCTCCGCCTTACACTATTATCCTATCCATAATAATTGTACTAATTCTTCGAATATCTGGATAAGACAAAATATAAGTACACTATATACTCGTGTAATATTGAATTTAAAACTTCAAGAATTATAATCCAAATTCCAAAATAATTTATACGATAAAATATTATAAAAATAACCATTAGACAAATAATTAAAACAATATTAATAAGTATACTTAATAAGAAAATAAAACTGTGGTAAATACACCATTTGTAATTAATTTATTGTATAAAGTATCTATCAAAAAAGGTATAATTTTTAAAATTTAATTTTTACTCTCAATGACAATTAGCCAAGACATAATATACTAAATCGACCTTGACATTATATTATATTATCTTTATAATCAAAAGCAATTAAAATATATTTCAAACATAAGTATTTAATGAAAATACAGCAGTAAATAAGGGACATTATTTTAATAAAATATTTAAAAATTACCCTGTCATGAACTCAAAAAGTAGGCAATTAATTACGTACCTATTCTCAAAAGTCAAAAAGTATAAAATGTTATCAATATTTTCTACATTATGTTTATTTACTCGATGTGTAAGTTTTATAGTTTACATACACATACATACTGAATAACAAAAAAGATTACCACAGATAAAATATCACTCAACGTTGTTTCGTTACAGGTGTAACACTAGTTTTATTATTAACATTTAACTACATTATTAATCCGCCTCTTTATCAATAGCCATTAATGTACTCGAAGAACATCGTACCACGTACTACTATGATATTATGTACTTATTATATAATATTAACAATGTAGGTACCTATAACGTGATTTGACATTGGGCACATTGCGTTTTAACTATATGACTGTCGAGTTTAGATTCTATTAACAAATACAGTCAAACGGTTCGAACAATTATTGAAAATTACTATGTCTAATTTAATACATTATATCCGAAACTCGAAGCGTAGCGAATTAATAAGTTATTTTAAACTAGTACGTATCGGAAACACTATTGAAAACAAGAAATAATGGTGTTTTTTTTTTATAATTCCCTTTTTTAATTTGTACCTTTAGATATTCTGTGTGTTTGTAATATGCTTTGCTCAGCTTCTCATTGGCTGTTCATATGTTTTCTCATCAACCCTCATGGCACAACTTCGAGAACCTTCTTCGACCTTAAAACTAAATAGTGAAGAAGCGTCTTGGATAGGTAAGTACATTTAAATGGCGTTTATATAACGTATACCTAACATTGAATAAATGTTTAATAAGTTAGTAATAAAAAGGTGGTTGATATATTTCATGAAGGAAAAGGGTTACGTTAAGTTAGGAACACGAGTAATATTTTAATATAAGTACTATCAATCACTTTTTACTGTTTTTGTAAACAGTAATCAACTAATGGTGTACAGTATTTTATTGTACCTTCTACTAATTGAACGCAAAAGAAAAATATGACATGGTCGTTATTATTAATTTATCTTCTTTTATTTTTTAGCCAGTATATCGGTTCTTGTGTGTCCAATCGGTTTGATCGTGACTGGAATATTAACCGATAAAATCGGAAGGAAAAAAGCCATTCTTATTATTTACATACCAATGATAATAAGTTGGCTGATACTGGCATTTGCCAATTCTTACGAAGCCATCCTAATCGCTCGAATTATTCTCGGTTTCCCTTTCGGTAAGCATTTGTTTCGAAAAGTTTCAGGTTTATGTAAATAGACGATTTGGAGACGCGAGATTAAGAGTAGTTTAGTAACATCACGACGTTGTTTCGGTCGGACAGGTTCGTCGACTTGCGAGTACTTGTACATCGCGGAAATATGTCCGGCCAACCTGAGGCCCGTGTTCTTCTCGACGGTCACCCTGTTCGTGGGCTTCGGCATACTGACCGAGTGGACGTTGGCCATGTTCTTCCAATGGAACGCACTGTCCGCGGTGCTGTGCGGCATGAGCGTCGCCGGTTTCGTCATGGTGCTGTTCGTGCCGGAGTCGCCGATGTGGCTCAGGGCCCAGGGCCGCGTCGAAGAAGCCGACAGCGCGGAAGAATGGTTGGGCCTGAAGGCCGCGGTCGGACCCGCGGCGACGGCGGCGGCGGAGGCCGCGGACAGTGAAGACGCGAGCTGCTGTGGCGGGAAGCGGTACTGGTCGCTGTACTTGCACCGCACCGTGTGGGAGCCCGCGCTGATCACGTCCGCGTTCCTGTTCCTGCAGCAGTGGAGCGGCGTGTACGTGCTGTTGTTCTACTCGGTGGACGTGTTCCGGGACTGCAGGGTCCAGCAGGACGGCACCACCGTCTCCGTGTTCCTGGCCGCCGCTCGCGTGGTCGGCGGCCTAGCGTTCGCGTTCCTGCACCGCCTCAGACGCAAGACGCTCATGGTCGTTTCCGGCGCGGGCGCGGCCGGCTCGCTGTTCGTCATCGTGGCGTACACGCGGATATTCGACGGCGTCGAACACCCGCCGTACGGCCAGCTGCTGGCGGTCGCGTTCGTCTCGTTCATGTTCTTCAACCTGCTGGGGATCCTGCCGCTGCCCTGGATACTGTGCGGCGAAGTGTTCCCGATGGCCGTCAAAGGTACGCCGACGACGATACCGC
Source organism: Drepanosiphum platanoidis (assembly GCA_948098885.1). NCBI lineage: Eukaryota > Metazoa > Arthropoda > Insecta > Hemiptera > Aphididae > Drepanosiphum > Drepanosiphum platanoidis. The sequence goes on from OX402533.1 coordinate 4,208,985, forward strand.
GCGGGCGGGCGTCATCTAATGTGTCAGCTGTCTCGCGGCAATTTAACGGATTTGTTATGGTGCTTTAATTTAACAGCCCCGTCATACTATCGTAGATCGTTCGATGCATTTAGTCCGCGAACGATAAAGGCCAAACTCCGTGGATAAAAACGTTCCGAAAAGAGTCGCACGGTTATACCGAAGTTTTTTTCGTTTTTCCGAAATAAACATGCAATATTTTTAAACACCGCCCTATTATAAACTCTGTAGGTTTTATAATTGCGCATTCATACGTATGCATATATATACTATTTATACCAGAGATTTTCAACTCTCCGCGGCCTACAGATATTAATTTTATAATATATAAATAATCATTTTATAATAGTAAGCATAAAAAAAAAATTGTAACACCAACACATTACCATATTTAAAAATGTCACTTATTCAATGTTGTATTACGTGAATGAGTTACAGCTGAAGTTTTAATACATTTTTGTTTTTATAGGTACTATGAATGGAGCTGTTCAAACATGGGGATATTTTATAATGTTTATGGTCATTAAAATGTACCCGTCCATGATATCACATTTTGGTATTGAAATCGTATTATCAATATTTGCTATCTGTTGTGTAATGAATGCCGTATTTGGAGTATTTATAATGCCAGAAACTAAAGGGAAAACTTTAGATGACATTTTATTGTATTTTCAACACAAAAAAGAAATAATTTAAATAATATAGGTACTTTAATATTTTCTTTTCACTAGTAAATTTTTTTTTTTTTTTGTATTTGTATTTTTTTTAAACAATAATTAATATGATTTTGTACATGTTATATTGGGTGTTTTTTAGTATGATAAAAACATCAATAAATTAAAAATGTATTTATTACTTTATTAGTAATAAAGTATAAATGTTGAATGAAAAAAAAATACACCTAGAGGTATAAAGATCGTGTTCTCGATCAGATTCTTGGTAATTTTATAGGACAAAAATTAATTAATTTAGTTATATTATAACGCCAGTGCCTATGCCTAATGCCTATGTGCAATATATTTATGTTATATACTCGTAATTACATATAATTACACAGAACGTTAACAATCATCCCAACTTCGTGAGATTCTCATTCAATGAACAAACTTTAACGACGGCCCGAACGATACGGGAGATGTAAACGATAATCAGATATATAGGTACTCACCGGACGTCCGCCATTTTTTCTTTCTCGGCCCGATTTCACGTTTGATCGATGCCGCTGTTTTCCAAAATTCGAGCACTACACCCGCGTACGATTTTATTTCCGTCACCTCGACCGCGGGGTGGCAATCGGCGACAATCGATCGACAAAGAAAAATGTTTGCGCACTGACGATCGATTAATTAACGACGACAAATTCGCGAAAAACACGGCACCACTACACGACGACGACGACGGCGAGAGACTAAACGGCCTACGGACAACGGTCGCCAAAGAAAAATAATCGTAGCCATTGACCGTAGTCCCAGCCGCGGCGGCCGAGCTCGGCCACGGCGATTGAGCTGGGCCACGGTGACCGAGCTCGGCCACGGCGGCCTCTCTCTGTGGACACGAAACTACTCGCGGGACGTCCACCATTTTTTTTTTCTCGGCCCGAATTCACGTTTGATCTACGCCGCTGTTTTCGACATTTCGAGCACTTTACCCGCGTACGATTTTATTTCCGTCCGTCACCCCCGACCGCGGGGTGGCAATCGGCGACAATCGATCGACAAAGAAAAATGTTCGCGCACTGACGATCGTTTAACGACGAAAAATTCGCGAAAAACACGGCACCACTACACGACGACGACGACGGCGAGAGACTAAACGGCCTACGGGCAACGGCCGCCGAAGAAAAATAATCGTAGCCACAGACCGCGGTCGCGGTCTCGAACGTTTGTTCGGTACTCGGGTAACGTACGTTTCGTCGAGTACCAGACCGTGGTAAGTATGCGCCCTGTGCAATGCACCGTGCCGGACAGACGACGACCGACAAAGAAAAATGTTCGCGCACTGACGATCGTTGAACGATTAATTAACGACGACAAATTCACGAAAAACACGGCACCACTACACGACGACGACGACGGCGAGAGACGGCCTACGGACAACGGCCGCCGCAGAAAAATAATCGTAGCCATTAAGGTAGTTCCGGCCGTAATTAGTTTCGCACAAACGTAGTTCCAGCCGTTATCTGTTCGATACCAGGCCCTGGACACTTCGATGTTAACACACACAATTGGCGGCAATATTGCTGCAGGATATCACTACAGTTGTGATATAAACAACACGTGTTTTGCATTTTAACGGTTGCTCGAGTGGCTTTTATTTACATCGACGGTCTATATAGTGTCTACTTTGAAAATTTAAAAAACGTTTACGGTTTATTCTATTCTGTATACTCAAAAGTGTAAGTGAAATATGAAATCAAAAATTGGTTTATAAAAAAAAAAAATGTACTCATTTAACTGAACGTAATTTTATTCGGTTTAAATGGTCATACTGATGCATGTATGACATCTTCCAACAAAATTTGTCATTAATTAATGACGAATTCAATTTCACAGTGCCCCGATGTTTTCGATGTGATTTCTTATCAGTGTCCGTTCTAATTTATTTATTCCGTGTCGATACTCATTTAACGTACGTTTCGGCTCGCATACCGAGGCAAGTATGCACCAAGTTTGAAAACGCGGTCTAGAATGTTTTTCGTTTGTATATCGTCGCCATGACTGGAAGTGACGGCGGGAGTGTCGTGCGTTTTATACGAATTTATACCCGCACAACGTATCATAGAAATAATGTGTTTTGGTGAATTTCTTATCGTGACGTGTTACGCAGTGATCGCGAATTAACTGCATAAGCTAGCGAATTCGCGTAGGCCACGCTCGCATTCATGTCCTACGTATTTGCGGCGAACGCGACTTTGCGGCCGATACGAATAACTTCGTATTTCGATATTTTTATCGCGCTGTGTTTTGAGGCGAGTTGTGTGGTTAACAACAAATCAACAAAATGTCATTGAGTTTACAAAAGCACTTATTAATATTTGAAAGTATTCCGCTAAAATATTTATTGTATAAAAACATCATCCATATCTAATATTCTAATATTCTTACGTTTAAAATACGCACAAAGGTGTGCAATACTGTGTTCACAATATTTAACTGTTGAAAACCTACACAATTGAACAGCTTTTATTTCATCTAATCGCACAAGAATTATTATTACTTGTTACATAAAATGGTACATAAACAACTGGTAAAATTAATTGTTCAATACTTAATCCATTAATCGCAGAGCGCGGTAAAATATTATAAAATTCACTTAAAAAACTTTCGCTAAATTCTAAATTTCAATAGGGGTTGATCCAAAAATTATTTTTTTTCCGCGTTATTTTCAAATAGCTTTGTAAAGCCATCAGATCGGGTTATGCTTTGTCATAACAAAATGTAAAGAAATTCTATAAATTATTGTATAAACGATGCTTAATAATATGTATACACATATATAATGAAAAAATACTCAAAATTATTTTTATTATTATTATTATAAAAGTATAACTAGTATTCATGACGTACAATTATTTAAATAAGTTGATAACAATTTTACAAAACGCTAAACCTCGTAATGCCTCGTTTCAAAACGCTTAAATAAAAAACAAATTTATCACCTACATTATAACTAATAATAAATCGTATAAAATAATAATATATATCATAAATTATTATTATTGTTGCTGGTCGTTTTTTTACTCGACTCAAACGACGTGACGATTTCATCGAGAGTTTTCCCTTTAGTTTCCGGTAAAACGAATACGCCGAAAAGCGTACCTAATACACAAGTAATAATAAATATTGACCAAACGGCATCTACTCCCAAGAACGATACAACCGTAGGATACATTTTGATGACCGTAAACAACACTAGAGCGTTGTATATATGCATGCAGCTGCTTACAGTACCTGAAAAATAATAAACACATATTTAAAATGACATATTATAGTATTACAGTACAGTTGACACGTGTAAATGATATGGGCGATTAAAAATCTTGAACCGAATGCTAGGGAGAAAAAAATACAAATCGATAGGGTTAAGGATTAGAAATTTTATTGAAAATACGTGTAGAGGGGCCCGTCCGACATTTTCGATTCATACATCGTCTGATCGACAATATAACGATAATAACTCGGCGTAATCGCCTGATATAATAATAATAATAAAATTATTGTGGTTTGCGTACCGGTCACGGCCCTCGGGAACATTTCGCTGCACGATATCCAGGGCAACGGTAACGCGCCGAGCAGGGCGGACAGCACGTACGAGAAGAACGCGACGACGGTCACGTAGCTGGGTGCCGCGTGGCCGAAAATCGTCGCGGACGCCATGACGACGGCCAGCGACACGGCCATGCCGGCGCTGGAGACGACCGCGAGCGTTTTCCGCCGGACGCGGTGCAGCGACGAGAAGGCAATGCTGCCCAGCACGCGGCCGGCGCACAGCAACGCGGTCACCGGGACGCTGTGCCACCGCACCCCGAAGTGCTCGAGCACGTAGACCGAGTACGAGAACAGCACGTACAGCCCGGCCATGTGCTGGCACGTGAAGAACGCCATGATGATCAACGCGGGCTTCCACACGGCGCGGCGCGCGTAAACCGACCAAACGGCGGCCACTCGTCCTTTGCCGCCGCCGCCGCCGTTCTCGTCACATGGCCCCGGGCGAGCGGGCCCCTCGGCGGCCGGCGGCTCCAGTCCGTACCAACGTTCGGCCGTTTCGGCCTGTAGGACGCGGCCCTGGGTCCTGAGCCACACCGGAGACTCTGGCAACAGGAACAGCGACGCGCAGCCGACCGCGCTCATGGCCAACAATATCGCGCTGATCGTGCGCCAGTGAAATGATATGGCCAGCACGCACAGGAACGTCATGCCCACGCCCACGAACAAGTTCATGATCGAAGTGAACAACTGTCGCTGGTCGGCCCGACATATTTCCGCCGCGAACACGTACGTACATGGTGTCGCGCCTGCGGCACACGGTTGTAAACGAACGTTACGATATCAATTATTTTTATTGTAAAATATTATAATATTATTATAGTATCGTATTTATTTGTTTTAGATTTCGAGCGCGTGGTGAGGGTTTTTTTTTCTCGTAAATTGTCGATGATACGTATATATATCAAATAAAAGCTAATAATTCTTTCAATCGGAATCGTTTTTTTAAGACATTGCTTTCAAATTTAAAACGCAAATTCACTATATCAATAAACCGTCATCTGTCTCATCCGAGTTTGACTTACTAATGGTGAATCCGTGCATAACTCTCCCAATAAGAATGGCTCGATAAGAATCAGCAAACAGGAATATCAGCCAACTTAAAATTATTGATATATAAGTTACATGCAGCGCCTTTCTTCTTCCAATTTTATCCGTCAATGGTCCAATAAGGAGAAAACCAAGAGGACTAACAAGTGTATTGATACTAGCTGAAATACAAAATCAAATTATTTAGTAATTTCTAATAAACATACATTAAACAAATAACATTTACATTAAATATATAATTCGTTAATAATTCTAAATATTATTATTGACATTTCAGCTAATCTACTCGTACATCAGATATCTGCTGAAAACTAAACTTTTTAAGGAGCTCGATTGAGACCAACCCATTATGAGTTGGGATTTTTAATATATTTACAGTAAAAGTATACTTGAATTACTTGATTAAAGAATGAAACTATTAATAATAATTACTATAGAAATTATTTCTATTGACTAATAAATACATTTAAATTGTCATGATATTAGGTTCAATACTTAATTAAAATTAATTAGTTAGATTTTAAATTACCTTAGTAAATAATATTTTAACATCACTTAAAAAAAAAAATGTATACAAATTTTACGTAATTCTATTATATTACAAAAATAAAAACACGATAATTATTTTAAAATATGCACCATAAACTCAATGAGAATGTTATACACAAGTTTACATACCTATCCAAGATGCCTCGTCTTCATTAACTTTTAACGAAGATGTAGAATTTTTAAGTTGAGCAAAGAAAACGGCTGGAAATATAGATGCACATCCAACAAATAAGTCAACATAAGCAATCAATAACACAGACCGTACCTAAAATATTAAAAATAAATATTAATACACACGAGAATTGATAAAAAATTAATTTAAATGTTTTTGTTATTTAATTGCACACACCAGCTTAAGGTTATGAATTAATTTGATTTTTTGCATTTTTAATAATGCAAGCCACAGCCAGTCCTTGTTGAATTTTATTCCGACAACGCTTGCATGTTTGTAATCTTTAATTGACAGAATCTTTTACCTCATGCTCTGTGGAACAATTGAAATATTTATATAAATACAATTTAACATAAGTACTATTACATCATACATGTATGGTATAATACACTATAAATGAATTTTTAATAAAAATGACCAACACAATACACAATATTTCAAGCTGCAATAACAATAATCTATAACATTATGTAGTATGTACATTATGTACATCATATTCTTATGTCATGTATTTTATAATTTTATTATTTTATTAAATATTCTAAAAAAAAATTGAGTGTTCCTATTGATTTTGATTTATCAGTCTTATCAGTCACAATTTTTTTAACTGAAAATTATTCAAATATGATTTTTTGGAAAGACAAAAAACTGAATAAACTTGAAAATAATGTTGAATATTATCAAATTAAACAATATTTATTTTAATAGGACAAGTTTATAAGTAAAATATTTAGAACAACTATGATTTTTTACCTACTTGTAACAAAAATTAAATGAAAATAATTGTTAATTTTTTTGGTAGGTAAAAATTTTAATTTGAAATACATACAGTAAAATTGATGACAAGACCTTACCTTTGATGACAATTATGTTGGTTTTTATATTTAATTTTTTTTTATCGCAAACTATTTTTATCAAACCTATTACATTATAAAATATATATACCTAAAATCTATACAATGTAATACAACCAAATATTCTAATTGTGCCTTAATAATTTTTCTTATACTTTTCTAGGTAACGATGACATTTGAGTTTCATATAGGTATTGAAACAAAAAAAATGACCAGTTGTTACATCTTATAAAATATATTTTATATTATAAATATGAAATATAATATAATATATATAAATGTAAAATATAATAAAATAGGAATCTATATGCATAATATATATACCTATATATTTAAACGTGTAAATATTTAATTTTGAACTATTGCCAACAATTTATAATTAAAGATTGAAATTTTAATGATAAGTCAAAAAAAGATATAATTTTTCATAAATTGATATAAGTAAACCATTTCTTAAAAACCTGAAATACTTATAAATACTTGGTTGGTATGGATCACCTAAAATTACTCAGATATTTATTCTACTGTAAAAATTATTTTGATTTTACATATAGATATTCTAGATATTATTATCAATAAAATGAAAAATAAAACAAGTTATTACCTATTCTAAAGCACATTTAAATTATTAGAGATAATAATAATAAACGTTTTAGTTGACATTTTTCTAACAATACATTCACACAAACTGTAGTTTAATTTTTTTAATTTCAAGTGCCTAACTTTACCTTGATAATAATGATGGATCTTGAATATCTATGCGATGATTAAAATACACATAATGATTTTGGCTCCTGTTTAACTTGGGTACAATTTAAATTTTTTCAAGAATCTAATTAGTAGGAATAATTTATTAACACTCGATTAGTCCTCGCATACTATGTAAACTAGAGTAGAAGAATAGTTATGGCTTTTTGTAGACTTACCTACTTATGCATGTAAATTTTATCATCAAAAAGGTACTCGACCTACTTATCATGTTACTTATACTTACACTTTAATTATTTAAGGTAGGTATTATAGGTATGCTCATAAAAATATTATTTTACATAATTGAGTTGGTAATTAATTTAGGTACACACATAGTTTATTAATTGTATAGGTTCATGATAGAAGCATGAAATACCAAAGTTACTGATTTTACAATAATGTTTTTTTTTTTTTTTGCAATTGGCGCAATTAAGCATAATTAATCACCTATAGGCTATATAGGTACTTAAAGTTTAATCAAATAGTGTAGATATCTACTTAGATAAATATCCTATAATATATACACAGTGGAAATGAAACACAATGGTGATAAATTATAGCGATTATTACAAATATAACCAAATGGTAAACTTAAAAAATAACAGGTAATAATGGTAATATAATATATTATATTAAATAATATGTTAAACTCTGTCCTGCAAATGCTATTTTGTTTATCAAGTAATTAAATGATTGTTTAACGATTTCAATATATATTATTCAATAGATAATATATTTTTAATAATCATTGAAAATAATTGCATTATCAAGTTTTCAATTAGTAAGCCTTTCTAACAACACGAGCCAAAAATCTTGTGCGAAAATATTGAATGTAGGTGATTATGTATGTACCGTTATCATCGTAACGTATTGAAGTATTGTCAAAAAATCATGATGTACCTGCAATACTAATAGAATCGAATTTAGTCATAAGAAAAGATGAACAACAGCTAAATAAGTTGCAAAAAACTTTTAGGATGCATGGCCTCCGTGGCGCAATGGCTAGCGCGTTCGGCTGTTAACCGAAAGGTTGGTGGTTCGAGCCCACCCGGGGGCGTTTCACTTTTTTTTGCAATTTCTAATTATATCCATTTATTTATTTATTAAATTTACATGCCTACTGTGGATAATGGATTTCCCACAACCACAAGACTCTAAGGACTATAGTTTTATAGATAATTTCTCATACAAACGGCAATTCAATCTCGTTGTATTGATCATAAATGATCATAATATTGCACTCACCTCCTCCCCACAACCATCTCGTAATCGACAGTCAACAACGACGGTGACTTCTTCAAATACATAATATTATCCCGTCCATGTGTTAATTTTTTTTCTTATCATAATTCATAATATATTATGTACACAATTTTATCAAACTCCAGCGGCCCATGCATAGACATTTAAAAAAAAAAAACACGCGACAACGTTTCAAAAATGGTAGTGTTGACATTAAATCATAGTATGTAATATATTAAAAAAGGTTATTAAAAACTTACGACGACTAAACGATCAAATTAGACTTCGGTTAATTTGCAAATTTTGCCGACCGGCAAAGCCAAAATCCAGTGTTTATCCGTTAATAATTGTTATAGTTCCCTAGATTACGAGCGAGTAAATTTAGGTAACTATGTGTGTGTATAGAAATGACGATTCGCGTCGATTTATAATAAAATGCAAGTATAAAAATGATAAAATTCACAAAGCTGTTTGAGACGGCGAGTTAGCCAGCGCGCGTAGTAGAAAAAAAATACGTATACGGACGGCGGTTCGTACACAACTGGAACAAAATAATAATAATAATAATACACACACGAGTATTTTTGGTTAAAGGTATATTATAACAATTCACGATAAACACAGAAAACGATAAGCAGATACAAAAATCAACTTATGATTACCTACGAGATTACGTGTGTACGTGCGTGTGCGATTGGCCGATCGGTGGTCAAAAATACGCCTGACCGTGAAAGTTGTCTACGACGACGGTGAATTAGTTGTGTTGTTATGAACTATTGAGTGCGTGCGCCCGGTATAATATTTAATTATTATTATTCTTTTGGTATAAGTATAATTTTCGGGCCCCGGCGGAATGCATTTATGTATATTTTACTAAAATGTCCAGTAATTCACATTAGCAGATCGAAAGATTAATTAATTAAAACGTAAGTAAACGGTTGTTCATTCACCGAATGCGATTTATAAAATAAAAACCAGTAAATTAACATTGTTCAATTACTGGTATTTAGAGTTGATTTTAAACGTCTGTTGCTTAAACGGCAATTACTTAGTATTGAACATGAGAAAAATGCTTTTTATCAGTTTAATACGTTTACTATAAATGTTATATTTTATCGAAATATTACAAATATTAAAACCACGATAAAGAATAAAGATAACCTAACCCACATTAATTCCTAATGATTAAAACATAATAAAAAAATTAAAATTATTAGCAAATTAAACAATTTTTTTACCATAACACTGACAAGTTATGAAAGGAAAAACCATTAAAAAAATAAAGATTCTTTTTATTCTACACGGGGAAAACTATTCATTTTTATAAATTGTATATTGTTCCTAAGATGGCATAATTTACACCGTGTCCTTATGATCGACAAAAATGTTTCAGCTAAATACATTGGTATAACAATTAATGAATATTTTGTTATTAAGAATTAAGAACTGAAGAAGTAGGCATTCATTTTCACTGGTTGTATTAATTTATTAGTGTTGCTACCCCAGTAGACATTATTAAAATTAAATTTAGAAGAAAAAAGAATATATTTTCTCCTCTCATCCTCTGCTTTCATGTACCATAAAATTATTATTAATATGACTACTGTTGAAAATATTTGACAAATTTTATCAGAATAAAATAAGATTCTGTATTTAATACATTTAGTATTTAAAGTACGAGTAGTTCTAAAATAATAAAAAGGTCTAAGTATAATGAAATTATATTTTTGATTAATTTATTATTAACTATTCTGTACCTTGTAATGGCATTTTGAGATTCTGGTTGAGAAATATTGTATTATCTGGTCTATGAAATGTAAAGTACAATGTGATATAATTTATATTTAATGTTTGTAATGACAATAAATATATTTATACTAATAGGTATACATGCCTATTATAACATTTATTGCATATGCACAATATTTCAATATTTTATGTACTTAAGTATATTTAGCATTAACAGTATTTATGCAATGACATTAGTGGAATTAAATTATATATTATGCCATGATTAGAGTCCGGATTTGTATGCACTCAAAAAGGCCAAAATAGTATGCATTTATGCATCAAAAAACTTCAAAATATGCACTTGATATGCTCTTATTTTTTTTTAATAATATGCAAAAATATGCTCTTATACCCAAAATATATGCATTTTAATATTTATTTTTTAATTTCTTCCATAAATAATAATTCAAAATTGTTGAAAAACTTAATTTTTTTACTATAGACATCGACTTTAAACATTTATTAAATAATTACTAAATAAAAATATATTCAACAAATAAAACAAATATAGAATACTTCTGTGTGGTACATACAAGTTTTTAATTTAAGTAAGTGTCCATAATATGAAACGATATGAATAATCACACGGGCGAATTCATATAATTCTTTTAATCAAAGTTCAAAAGCAAATGACAGTATAGGTATTGCATCAATTGTATACAAATATTTCTTCCTGATACGTTCAATTGATTTACAAATTATATCTGCAAACTGAAGAAGCTGTGATGTTTCCAATACAAGGAGTAAGTCTTCTAAATCATCATAAATAATTTTATTGTGTTTCAAACTTTCAATGATACTCATCATAGTTTATATCCTGAAATTAGAAAATTATTTTTAAGTACTTACAAATAGAAACTATATTAACCTTAATTATTATTAATACTTTTAATAGAAACTTCTATTATTATTTTATTACTAGTAACTATATCTCATATTGTATTCATAATAGAGTAAAAAAGTTATTTTTAAAAATGTATTTTTTTTTACATTAATATTAATAGTAAAATGTAATAAATACAAATTAAAAAAATACATTTCTAAAAATATTATTAAAGAATATAAAAAACTTTAGATATCTACGGTAACTTACCTTCAATTGTATTTAACCATCTGATTGAGATTCCTTAAATTTGCCACTAAACATGGCTTCAAAGTATCGACCATGTTTCATCAAATTAACTTGCTCAATTGTATATTATTATCATTATCAAAAATGATTTTTATGCATGGTTCATCTGTTTGTCCAATTTCCATATTGCTTATAGAAATCTAAAATTATTTATAACAAAAATAAAATATATTTAAAATACCATTAAACCTGATTTCACATTACATAAATTGGTGTAGGTTTTTAAAACTTCTTAATTGAGGTGCTACAATCCAAAATGTACTTTTTCTTATTTTCTAATTTTTCAATAGAGTAGGTTTTATGTTTAGGAACATTTTTAATGGAGTAGATCATAACTTGAAATTTAAAATAAAAACAAAAATATATTTGATTAATTTATAAATTCATTTGTTTACATTTAAAGTTTTTTATTTCATTTTTAAAAAATTTAAAATCTTAATTTCCACAAATCCAGGTTACGTTTTGCATTAAATTGGGGAAAGGTATATGCTGGAAAAAAATTATTTTAAAATTAAATAATAGTCCACTATTTTTTTCTTTCTTTTTTCACCTATTATAGTTTATACAAGAAAATTGGGAACAAATATATAAGATAACAATTAAATAATTTGATTTTTTATCTGATGATTTAATAAAGAGTTACTTTGAGGAATATTTGTTTCTTATATCACTTACATAAAAATATTTAAATTTAATCATAAAAATAATCAAACTTAAAAAATTAAAATCATTTAATGAGAAAACTTAATAAAAATTAAAAATTGTATATCATTCTTTCGTTTTAGTTATATTGTTAACAATTTACAATTATTACATGGGAATATGAACGTACACAGACAGCACTATAGACGCTACCGGTGTTGAAACCCGTGTAAACAGTTTACACAGTGAACTCATATAATGGTAACATAGTGAGTTAAGCATGATTCACACTAGTCAGATACGTACCGTCAGACACCGTACCGTACCGTTCCGGAAAATATTTTAATATTTGTTTAAATACAGTTATTCACATTTAAAAGTTTCAGTTCTGTTCATACACGTAGCGAACTGACAGAGTCCGTCCGGCATTCCGCGAAAGAATGTTTTGTCGGGACGGCACGTGTCTGATCCGGTCTGTATGATAAGTGTGAATGAACAACAGACATTAATTGTCAGTTAATTGTTTATACGAAGTTATGTATTCACCTTCGATGTGCCGTTTTAACAAAATATCATGAACCCATGTTCTTCGTTGTACATTTCTTTGTTCATCTTCGTCTAGTGCAATAGCAATCATTGCCAAACCGCTGGTAGTAAAATTTTTAAACATATTTCAAACTTAAAATATAAAAAAAGGGGAAAAGAGGGAAACTTGTATAGTCACTTTACGATGTTGTAGCGAAAATGTAGGTATGGGAACAATAAGTAATGTAATAAGTATAGTATATTTGAACTGTCTGACTATGAAAAAAATAGTGTGTGTGAATATATAAAAAAAAAAAGTGTGAATTGTGCTTTAGTTGATAAGCCGGATCGTGTAGACGTGATAAACGGTATCGAATCCAAACAAATGCGTCGCGTAGCCGGTAGTTGTGGTTTTTTTTTTCTACAGTCCTGTAGAACGCCCGCCAACGCGCAGCGAACATTCGAGAAGTGTTTTTTTTTTTCTTTATTCGTTATCATTTACATGGCGCGATAATATACACAGTATTTCCTTTTTGTTGATCAATTTTTCACTAAAACTCGTTGGTGTTAATTTTTATTTTCTACTTGTTAGTGCGAGTTCATATTGTTATTAATGACACAGCCCACCGACAATCGAAATAGAACTTTGTCGACTATGGAGGTTCATCGAAAGACGAACCGTTAGAATTCATTGGAAAACTATGTAAAGACTGTGTAGTTTTCACACGGGGAAATCTGTGTTGTTGTATGTAGTCTGTCGCTACACTTACGGTAACTTCCTGGTTTTATTGATATAGTGATGCATAGGTTTGAAAATAAGTACATTCTATTGAGTATTGGGTAAATCGGAGTACAATCTGCAGGATTTCCGTTTGGTTTTATTTTTGAGAACCTGAAAATCGGTTTTCAACCAGATCTTTGAAATCATTGAACACAGCGAAGTGAATTTTATTTCATTAAAGAAATATAGAACTGTCCGTTTTTCTTAGTTGTAGAGAGCAAATCGCTCTAAGAGTTTTTATTAATAAACATTCGCTTATTATCAAGCACTAGTTTTTGCTGGACTTTTGAAGCATAGTCTAAGATATATTTCTTCCTTATCAACTAGCCTATGATTGCTGTGATACAATTACAATGTTTGACTTAAATGTTATCTAGAGTAAAAATACAGAAAATACTTTAAAAAATAATATTGTTAATACGTATGTTCTTTTTTTCCAAATTACTCAATTTCTTGAAAGTCTTTAAAAACATAAATACATATTTTAAAACATATTATTATAAATTATTAATTCAAAATGTAGTTGAAACATATTTATAAACAATGAACCTACCTATTGTTGAGTGAAAATTTTAAATATTATTCTTTATACTTGTACTTTACTAACGAGCTTTTTTTATGATTAGGTACTTATTGTTTGAGAAGAATAATTAACCAGTTACTATTATGAATATAATTGTAATTACTTACAAACAAATAATCTAAAAACTAATTACAATTTAAATATGCAACAGTGTAATCTAATTTAATTCATTGTTATAAAACCTTTAATAAATATTTCAATAAAATAATTAATGTTAAGTAATTAAAAAAACTAAAATATTTTACTTAAAATTCTGCAAGTTAATAACTAAAATAAATAATTTATAGATTATCAAAAAATGTTCCATAAGTATAATTATTTTGATTCTATTATAATTTATTAAATACATAATTTTTCACTCCAACTAAAAAACGTACCATCTACTTTCATAAAAATATTATTTGTTTGTATTTTATTACTATTAATTAACAAATACTATAAATTGTACATCTACGGATAATACTATATCTAGGTATATACCAACTTATTATATGTATTGCATCATCTCTAATAATCTATAAAATATATCACTACATATAAATTTATTTGTGTTTTAAAGAATACTCATAAAAAGTAAATAAAATCAAGATGATTTTGAACTCCATATTAACTGTCAGATTAAAAATCTTACTGATTTTTTAAACACATAAAATCTTTTATCATTCAAATTTCTTTATTTAACAATGTTTTTTATGTTTCATAAAGTATTTTCTAATAAAAAAAATTCAATTCCGTGTAGAACTAATTTATCTTGTTACTTTCAAAAATTAAAATTACCTATTTACCCTAGGTGTATATGAAAATTATGAGTTTACGTATGTTTATAATTTTCTATCTTATATGTATACATATATTTCATTCTAAATTTTTTTTCTATTCATTCATTCAATAAAATGTTATTACTTATTACTAAATAAAAGTTACTGACAACAATATTCAATGATAGATCATTAATAGGTATGAAGAAATGTGCTCTGTATTTAAAACAAATATTTATTTTCGTAAAGCATTAAACATTAAACATTAATTCCCTACTGCATTATAACAAATTTATTACAAATAACAACAATAATTATTATAGATGACATTAACCTATCATCATCATCATTACATATGCTAGTTTAGGAATACTTGGTGGTAGATACTTACAAATAATAATCAAACAACTCAAAAGTTGTTTGACAAAAACATTACTGATAGCAATCATAGCTCTGTGAAAAAAAATGCTTGAAATAAATAATTATTAAATTATCTGTTATTGAATAACGTAATAAAATTATTATGACGTTTGTGTTTTAACAATTTTTATATCATATTTTGTATTAATCAATGATTACTATAAGCACACAAAAATCTTATACTTTATTGTCCATAATATTTAATTCAATATAAAACAATGAATACAATTTTTTTGATTTAAGTTTCTATGTAAGCTAGATATTTTATTGTTTCTAGCTCAAAATGATCTATTTTTTTTCAAGCTTGTAACACAAAATGTGAAAATATGAGTTTTGTATTTTTTCAAATAATGATTTGAGCAGATGTTCCCGTCCACAATTGCTTTTCATATTAAATAGTAAAAGGATCGTTTTTATAAGTTAATTTTCATGTTCAAGCTGTAGCAACTAAGGTATCTAATTGTTTTTCAGCTACAGCAAAAACTTCCTCAGCAGTTTGTTCAGCCGATATGATCACTACTTTTGATTTGTATGCTTCAATGATTGGATCATTATTGTCGTGGAACGTCTGCAAACGCTTTTGAATTGTTTCCAAATTGTCATCTGACCGACCACTGGTCTCTGCTCTTTTCAATAACCTTTGCACCATTGTTTCATCTTTAGATTCCAAGTACAGCACCATGTCAACAGGTTTGATCTAACAAAATAAGCAATAAAAATACAATTTTATAAATTTTATAACTACCTAATTAAATGATATTTAAATATCATTAAAAAATGTGTGTCAATGTTAACTTTTAACATTGATACACATTTTTTTGGAAATCGGCGATTGAGTTGTAAATAATTTCTTTGATAATAAGTTATAATTTCAAATAATTTTAAAATACCAATATGTATTATACTACAACTGAGAAAAACTTGAAGTAAAAATTTTAAATCCTAAGTATTTTATAGCATGTTTTGAAAGGAATAGTGTCGAAGAAATTTATAATGAGTCATAACATTTTACAATTATTTTTATACAAAAAGAATAATATTCAAGTTCATTTACAATGTCTTTTGAGTTTTGGCTAGTACTTTAGTAGGTCTTTTATATTATTAACATGTTTTTCAAGGACCTCATTAGGCACTGAGTTTTGGCTATTATGCTGCTCATACTAACTCTAAGCCAGTTTTCACTGAAATATAAAAACTCAAATAGTGTGAAAAATAAATCATACAAAAAAAAAAAAAAGGCAGATTACTGAAACTGAGTGTAGGATATTAATTTTGCTTATCTACCTGGACATAGAATTATGTTTGATTAAAAGCAACAATAAAACATATAAAAGATTTTTTTGAGATTAAGCTCAATATATTGTGGTGTTAGTGAATATTTTTCAATTTGACCTTAAAATTCTAACTAATCCTCCATAACTTATTGTCCAGAACATTTTGTATTCGCTTATTTTCTTTAAGAAATATAAGCTAAAAAAAAACATAATGAACAAAAATATATATTTCAAATGTGTATAATGTATGTATAATTATTTATAAAACCAAAAAAATATTGAAGTAGATAGATGTGTAATATATTTAATGTTTTATCGTTAATTTAAAATACTTAAAAGGCTTACAAAAAAAATATTTTAACATGTATTGACTAGTTGCTATCATTAGTTGTTTTCAAAATTTAAAAAATGTACCAGTTGCCCTTAATTTGATTAAGATAACTTAATATAATTAACTTATAGGTACCAAATGCTCCAGATGTATAAAATAGTGTTATTAACGAATTAGTAGCAAATAAACCTTCATACATGTAATTATCTAATTTTACAAATACAATTTATGCCACTTATAATTAATTATCATTAGAAATATATTTATTATTTTACTAAGTTCATGTAATTTTTTTTTTTTACATTAGGTATTTAATAATAATTCTATAGGTAGCATCGTGCCCAATTTATAATTAGGGTAACTGATACATTTTGCTCTATTTATGTAGTTTGGAGGTAATTGATATAAAGAAAGGTACTATTGAGGACAACTGGGTACCTATATGGGCTAGGTTTGGTTCAAAATGTCCCCGGATCAATATGCCTTGTTACTACATATACGCCATATTTAAACATAAAATAAGAAATTCTAATTTTTTCCAGTGATTTTATTTCGTTGAAATACTTGTTTCATAAAATAAATCTATTGTAAATTAATCTAACTATAGTGTGTCGATCAGTTTATACATTATACCTAAGATATACTGTATTATAGAAAAATAATAATATCAAATTTACCGAAGTTTCAAACTCCTCTCCTTGTTTTTTCTCACGCGGATAACCATCGATTAAAAAACCCTTGGATGTTGCTAATTTGCTTTTAATCTTCTCACTAAGTAACTCCATCACAACGGACTAAAAAAAAACTCAAACTCATTATGGAATAACTATTATTATTATATGCTTAGAAAAACTTACTGTGGGAACAAGAGCTCCTTCTTTCATAATTTTTACCAATTCTTGTCCACGTTCCGATCCAGTGTTCACTTCATCTCTTAGCAAATCGCCAGTTGAAATGTGAGTAAATCCATATTTGGCTACAATTTTGTCACACAGTGTACCTTTGCCGCTGCCCGGACCACCTATTTAAATCCACTTAAATTACTTAAACCCATTTCAACACGAATTATTAGTCATTATTTTTTATTTTACCAAGAATCCAAACAGTGGGCAGATTAATTTCACACATTTTCTTGTAAGTCGTTTATACCTATTGGAAAAATATAAATTAAAAACACGTTTTTCACTTTCAAATAATAATTAATACGTCGTAAGTTTAACTTTTACTTTTAAATAAGTTTAAATTTGTATAATATTTAAACAAACCACGAAATAAATCTATAATAATTTATTGTGCAACTACACATACCGTGAACAATAACGAGAAAAATATGCATAGTGAAAATATGCAAGGTTATGTTTATTAGTTTAATAAGGATGGACAATATACTGAAGGTTACATTAGCTATTACTAAGTATCTATAAATTATATTAAAAAGCAAATGACATGGTTATAAAATATATTCGAGTAATTAACGATTCTAAGTACGGTTTGAAAAAAGGTAATTTCGTACGTGTATTTAGAAATGAATGGCTGTATGAGTATACTTCACTAATTGGATAGGTATGAATAATTTATTACGAGTAGTATAATAGTAGTACCTATAGTTTTTGCCTCGTTGGAACACGAAACTTTCATAGTGAAAATATGTCTTATTGATTTTGGAATAAACATGATACCTACTATAAAATTAAACATAAATTGTAAAATCTAAAAATAAAAGGTCATATAATTCAAGACTTTGGTCAGGTTCCAAATACAATTTAAATATTGCGAAAGTAGATTTTGCACAAATACAAAATTTAAAAGCTTTTAAGTTCAAACTTAATGGCCGGTGGATCTGTATAATATAGGCATCTAATTCAAAGCATTCCGTTTTAAAATACATTACACCATTTATTAAATAATATAATAATAATTTGTAATATTTTTCACTGTCTATTTTCCTTATATTATTTGGTTTTGTATAGTTATAAGAAATTTAAGAAATTTTACTTTAAAATGTAAAACTAATGATAAACTGAATAAACCAACATATCCACGCTGAAGTCCCTCCAATAGAAGGTTTCTTCACTCCCACTACACAACAAACCCACATGTCACCTACGCTTATTATAATAAAAATTATTTTAAATTATTTAAAAATAAATGCTAAGTAAAAAAACAAAATGTGAAGAATCGACATACAAATTTCAAACGTTTCGAATTCTCAATTGAAAATAAAAAAAAAATGTAGTTAATAATTGAACTAAATACAAATGTTTCACTGTAAAAGTTTATTATTTTCAAATAATACCTACAGTGTACCGCGAGTTCGTGACTTCGTGACGAATTTATTCTTTTGTAATATTGAACAAGGCTCGTACAAAAGTAGAATAGAAAAAATTGTAAATATAACCTACTGTAACCGATTCGTGGTTGTTAAGGAATTTAATACAGCATGCATCCGTCGTCAAGTGTTTTAAAACGTCAAGGACAAACACGAATTAAATCGATAAACACAAACAACAGAGCGTATGATATCGTGGTATTATGCCAGAAATATGAGACGAAATTATCACGACGAACGAAGTTCATAAATTGAATGACCAATTGGCAATTTCACGGTTTCCAGAATTTGGCGTAATAAATCGATGAGCTAAACACACACAGTCTATTACATTCATTATCGTTTGTTTGTGTTGACACAATACACAAATTAAACGCGCGAATCATTAAAGTATATTGTGATTTACGAAGACGCGCGCGCGTTCAAATTAAATATATACGTATATATATTCAACAATATAGGCATGTTATTATTATTTGTCATACACGAAAAACGCTGAAAATAAAATATATACTCGACGCATGTGTTTAAAACATTAATCCCTGCTACAGCTATAATATCGTGTCAATAAAAGACCATTACCGTCAAACAACGATATCGCCGTACGCCGAGAATTCGAAATATCTGAGTTTGATAGTATCGCGTAATCTTATAAGTACATTTCCATAAGCTTACTACAGGGACTATAATATACATCAATACGCTCGCGGATATTATGAAACCGTAAATTCCAGCGGGTAGGTAAACTAATGCGTGTATGTATAGTTTTTCAATATTGTGCGACGCCTGCCTGGGTCAAAACGGCGTTTTGGCAGGCCATTTGAAATGTGCCGGGTGTGAAAATGCGAGAAAAAATCTTACCGACCTATAGAACAACAATACTCGTCATTGTGTTTCGGTGCGGGACAAAGACAAGCCTATAGGTACCGACAATATTAGACGCGCGGAGAAAAATGCGTAAACGTGTTGGGAAACGAAAATAATGAGATTAAATGGGGGAAAAAGTCTATAGCCGACGGTGCGCGCGCAATATTTGATCATACTCACGGCGCGACGACACGAGTGTGTTGGTGCGATAGGACGGCGAAGAGTGATAAAAAAAAACTCTGCGACTGTTGTAGAGCGCGAAGGACGGGGCGATACGCTGACGCGACTGTTCAGAGTGTCGCACGCGTGAGACGGATTTGGGCTATTATTTCGTTTGGGCGGCGGCGGCGGGCGGCTGCGCCGACGGCATCGACTGCCGCGGCGGCGTAACAATCTCGCGCGCGCGCGCGCGCGTGTACGTGTGTGCGGCGAAAAGAGGAGGTTCCGTTCGTTGAGTTTTTTTTTTTTTCTGCGTTTTGGCAACCGACTGCGTAAAACGATTTCGCGCGGACCACGGCGAACGGTCGCTTCGGCCGCGCACTAACCACATTCGCCGTACCGCAGGTCGGAGATGTAAAATATTAAGGTCGGCTCCTCTATTTTTACGCACCACCGGCGTCCGCACCATCGGTTATTGTCATTATTCATTATTGTAACACCTTTACACTATACACACAAGTGTGTTTGTGTGCGTTATTTCGAAAACGGACTAAAGCGAAAAATTAATTTATTATATTTTATTTCTCCGCAAGCCGTCGCCGCTAAAAGCGGACGTTACTGCAACCGTGTTTAAACGCCTCGTATCTTTTCTTTTTTTTTTTTGTTTTACCATATTTGATTACACAATAACTTTTTTACAATAATATGATTAGGCATACGGCCGTTTAGTCACACTAGAACATAATTATTTTTACTAAATCATCAAAGTCCAATAAACACACTCGTGTTTGTGGTGATGAATTATCGTTCGTAGTTTTTCACTTTATCAGTATATAATATAACTATATTATAGTATGTGTGTGCTGTAAATATATATATATATATACGAAATGGTATTGATCGGGGCCCCGGCGGTCTGGCGCGCGCGTCTACAGCCAGCGTTAGTACGAACGTCTAACACAAATAATCTCATATGCCCATCGAAACATAAACAGCGTGACGGTATACGTCGAAGCCGAATAGGTGGGGCTCGTGCACAGAAACAGGATGTTTGTGATTAATAACGTCGCTTGTAATATGTAAATACTAAAATACCTAACCATTACGTAATTAAATTCGCATGAATTTATGGTACCGACGCGACCGAGTGAATCCGAAAATTGAGGACATTATTTGTACACAATATATTTTATTTAAAAATTACAGAATATTGTTTACAGTAATATTGCTCTAAAATTAATTGGAATTATATGTTTCTACTTATATCTTCGTCGTGCAAATATATATTATATCATATGATGACTCATACGTCATGAGTAGCACTCGGATTAATGTTACATTAAAAAACTAGTAAAATTGATTAGAATGTATTATTTTTACATAGTATTCGTACAATGAGATTTCGACTAAAAATAAAATTGTCCAACGCAACTAGGATTTATGGTATCCATAAAGTCGTAAACTGAGAAACTGGCTGCCTGCCTGCCTCCCCTTATAAAAATGTACTAGAACCATTTTGATATTTTTGTAAATTAATATATTCAATATGCTTTAAGCTGGAATGATTTCACAGTTTTAGCAAAATAAAATGAAGAAATAGATTTGGATCTGAAAATATTTCAGACGCTGTATACGACGACAATAGTTCGAACCAGACTGAAACGATAAGGATTGATTAGAAAAAGTTTACGGTTTTCGTTCAAATCGATTTCACCTCATTATTCATTCTTCTGGGCTTACCGTTGTAGTCATCATGCCTGGTAGAAGGCGGTGGAACATTATCAACAGGTTTCATTTTGCTTGTTAATTCGACTTAAAACACGACCCTTTTAGCCGTTATAGGTCCCATTAGTCTTTCTTAGTAGTGGGAAGTGGTGTTAAAATAACAACTGGATTCCTAGTGTTTGAATTGTAAATAAAGCTACATCAATTTCATCATTATACACAACGAACCAGGTTTTGGCGATTATTATTTCCAAAATTTTAAATCACTTTATCTAGTGCAGATACACTTAATAGAAGAAGTTTAAAAAAATTAATTACAAATAGATTAAAATATTGTACAACAATTTAAGCTATTGATGAGCTAAGAAGAATACTTGAATACTATTGAGCATTATTACTCCAGTGCTCGAAATGGATAGGAACGGTGAAAACTAAAATTAATTTAAAACGTACAGTTAATTTTAATAGCTTAAAGAACGAGTTTATCTGATTTATTATCACTAAAAACATTACTTACTTTTTTGTGTACTTTGGTACGTTTTAATTTCAACTAAGTTTTAACGAAAACTTTTAAATTGTTAAAAGAAAAGTTTAATATTAGACAAACGGTTAATTATTTACCATTACCATTACTTTTATTTTGGACAGGAAAACTAGATACGAGTGAACTAAAAATAAATAAAACATATTTACCCATTCCCTCTTCTTTAAATTTTAAATAATTATTAGATATATATAGAGCACGGATTCATGTGCAATCAATGTTAAAATATGCCACAATGTTCAATAAAAATAGTGAAAATATAAAACAATTTTCATCCTCGTAGGTGTGGACACTTGAAATAAAATATTGGAAAGCTTAGTAATAAATAATTTTAGTAAAACATTCACACAGAAATGTATTCACATTATAATTAATTATGATATTATTCACTCGTTCAACGGACTAGAAATAGCCAGTATATATTTTATTATTATGTATAATATAGAAGCTTTTTATTCATTTTTAGAACGACACAATAAAAAAACAATTTATGAAGCATGACATTTAAAATTTGCATATACCTAAACCTAATAGTTATGTAATTTTACTGTATATTTTATAAATTAATAAAAATTATGATCAATAGAAAAAATAAATTATTTATTTATGAGTTATAAATTATTATTGTAGGCGCATAAAAAACCACTTTTAATCATGTAATTGTCAAATTAACAGAAATTCATTGACTTGTGATTACGATTCAGCGCTTAAAACTTTAAATGCATATAATTGACAAACATAAATTCTCTATTTTTTTGTAAACAAACACTTTAAAAATATCAATACCATAATAGTTTAATACTTCCTAAACATCGTACAGTTGTGCCTTTGCGAATTACAACTTGTGAGAGATGGGCATAAATTAGATTAATATTATAAAGTATATTTGTATTTTATATACTATACATTTACTTAAATGTTTAAATATAATATCCATTGATATTCAATAAACAGGTACAAAATAAATAAATAAATAGTTACTACTACATAGTTAATATAAAACAAGTATTATTAAATGTTGCTTTTATATTCCGAAGAAACTGTGCCATGTGATTTCGAACAATGGATAGTATGACAACATTGTGTGTCTGAAGACTAATCATTGTTTGCCATTAAACAAATATGTATTTATTTACATTCGTTTTTTAGACTGCTTTATTACGTATAATTTACTATTACTATATTATATTTAAATTTTAATCATCTAGACCTACTATTAATGCATTATTGTAGTAAAAAATGAATTAAATATCGTTTCTCTAATATATTAAATACTCATAAACAAATTAATTATTGATCGGTTAATTTCAAAATTGGTTTTAGTATTTACTACAGAAGTATTTTAATAATATATTAGTACATACAGACAAACCGTGCGTGTATCTAAACAGAAAACTATTTAAGGTAAGGGATTTATGACGTACATTGTACATAAAAGTATTCAAACTGAATTTTATTAAAACTTTTCGTGGGTTTGAAAGAGAATCATGATTTTAACTTTTATGTAACTTAATTACAACAATACCATAATATTACTTAAATTATTTAAAACTGGAAACAAAAATTGTATTCATTATCATCGATTTTTTAAGGTATTAAAAAACATAATATTTTGAAAAATTGTTTTAGTATAATCATTGATTATAAATAGTAGTATTTATATAAAATAAATGAAAGCTATATATTTTATTACTTCAGTAAGATGTAAGAAACTGAAGATAATAATTTTATTTCATTTATATGACCAATTAAATAATATTGCTTGTTTTACATAATTCACACAATGTTTATGAAAAAAATTGTTAAAATTAAATCAAATTAAAAATGGGTTTTTCTTAACATTTATATTGCTGTTAGAAATTTTCTACAGGTAATTAATTATTAAAATAAAGATATTAAATTGTGTAAATTAAATCACAATGCCTATTATGCTTAAATTAGTTGGGTGATTATGTGTAATTTTATTTTTATTATTTAGCTTTTATAGATTGTACTTGAACAATCATAACTTATAAAGTTATAACTCATTTATAAGTATTTAGACCAAAATTCTCAGAGAATTCAAAACACTGTAATTTTGTTAAAATGTATTTTTGTGATGTTTTTTCATATTAAAAAATGTTTTAATTGTGAAAAATGCATTAAAAATTTTACTACTTCTATTTGTTGTGGTCCTTGGTATAAATTTAAACTAGCTATTAACTATTATTAGTATTTTAAATGTTGTTATTTTTATAATCACACAAGAGCACTGAAAAAGTCTATACGAAACGCCCGGCTATACCAAACATAAAATATTAAATAAGCCTGCATAATATAATGTTTAAAACAGTGAGGCATGAGTCCAATTTATAAACATTTCTTTTTCATTTTGTCAAAACAAATATATTTATAGTAGTTCGTGATTTACCTTCTAAAATAAAATTTAAAACATTTATAACATAAAGACTGTTCCTTTAAAATAATAACTATACAAATTTAGATTTTAATTTATCTGTTAATTTATAGTTAATCTTACACACATTTTATACGTTTTATTAATGCAAGTACATTCAAAATTGCAAGTATTTATTTAGTAATAAAATAGCATGGCTTACAATGTCGAGATTGATTTCACAATGTATTGATTTTGTTTTTTTATGAAGTGTTGTGGGACAGAAAAATTAGGTTATATCAAAAACGACGTAATAATTTTATATTCTTTAAAACATAAACTACAAGAATATTATAAAATTAATGTTGACGTTAAATTCTATTGATTGACCAGACACAATAGTATCTATGTGTATATTATACTTCTTTATACTAAAGGTCGATGGAGATTCATTATTCGTTCGTATTTAATGACTATGTATGTGTATGTGTACGTACATATTATATGTAGTATAGTCGAAGAAAAAAAAAAACAAAAGTCAACATTATATTGTAATCAGTAATCTAAATTGTATATTTAAGTTTACTAGAGCGTACGCAATGGTATCGGCTTAGTGAATCCTATTATAACCAACGCTTGGGTGTTATTCTATTACACCTGCAAAGGGTCAGCGCCGTGTAAATAATAATGAAAAAAAAAACAGTATTCTTCAACCCTCAGTGTTCGCTGTGTGTTATGTAACCCAATGTAAACTATACATTATGAGTGTTGATTAGTGTTGAACGAGTCAAAACACATTTCGCCGTTCAAAATGATATGGGTGAGTAAGATTTATTATGAAAAATATTAATATATAAGTCACGTTTTTCTCTCAGTTCGTTATTAATTAATTAAAAGCGTATACTTGTTTTTCACAAAAGAAGTAGGTTTATAGGTTCCACGTACGTGTATCCGCGGTACATTATACTAAGTACAGTAAATATTACTCTTGTAACAGATACATACCCGATTTCGATGCGCATATTAAAATAATTCAAAATAAAGATTCGATAATAATAGAAATTACACCATAGTAAAAATATAAAACACTGAAATTACTTATAAGCGTTTATAGATAATTATTGTTGACTTTGGTTTTCGTTTTTATATTAATTTCGTTATCCCATTAGTTTAACTTAATTTTCAAATCAAAAGTGCTACACGTTAATCTACAAAATATTTGTGTTTTAATTTGTTTATTCGTTTCTTCGACATAAATATTATGATATTACAGTAATATCGGCTATTAAAACTACCTATCATATGTTATTTGTACTTGTACCCTTATGTGTATAAGTCGAATAATGTCATGTCGTCGTAACGATTTTTAATTATTACCCTCAAACCCGTTGCCGCTCAGTCTTTCGAGTTAAAGGTTAAATGTCATTTTTATACGTCAGTAAATTATTATTTAAATACTTATAGCATTTTAAAATCATATTTGATACGAAAGTTTTAACGACATGAGAATATTTTGTATAAAATTGTTATTTTGTAACAACATTTGTATACATTTGTTTATAACAAAAGCAATCGTAGAAAAATATCTGATATGATTAATGCTTTAAAATTATTGGTTATTTAGAATAAATTTATGTTTAGTCTATTTAAAGTAAAACCGAAAACAATCTAGATTAACACAATGCATACAATCGGTTAAAAATACAATTAAAATAAAATTTATGACCAACAACAATACTGAAAATACACAATTTTATAAAACATAATTTAGAACCGTCCGCGTGTGTCCTGATTAAAATTTAACTTTTAACATGTAACAATTAACTAATGAGTTTTCCATTTAATGTTTGTAACCATGGCGTCTGACAGGTTTCTATTCTACATGATATACTGCAGGTTCACTTTTAACTAAATGCTCATTTTTTAAAACCTGATAGTGTGTTTAGAGACGCTCAGTATACACGGTACAAATATGTACTTTATAGTTGTTATAATATAATCTAACGAATTTTTCGAAATAAACGCGTAAAGTAAGTACACACTATAAAAAAAAAAAGACGTATAAAAGGTAAATTGTAAAAAAATAAGGTCGAGTCAGACAAAAATATTCATTACTCACTTATTATCATATTATTATGCTTGCTGGACAATAAAATTCACTTTTTAATAGTCTTCAACAATTAAAAGCTTCATTTTTTATCCTTTTTTTTTTTATTTTTACAGCGAGTCCAATGACAAATTTGGTTTTTCTGTACGGCATTTATGTTCTTCTTATTATTGGTCAAACTGCGTTGAGTTCACAGTAAGTAAATTAGAGCAAGTATTTATTTTCATTGGTCATGTTAAAAGTTGTACACGTAGGACTATAATAAATTGTAGAAACAATACAGAGTTGGCGTGGCGACTTCTTTCGTCTTAAACCATTTGAAATCGTTTATTATACTTTTAATGGCTATTAACACAAGCAGAACATGTAATTATTATTTGTAAATGTCTTTTGTTAATAGTTTCTATTCACCTTAATACGTTTCGTATTATTATGTAATGACACTGGTTTTAAAATCATTATAAAATTAAATATGTGATCAACATTTTACATTCGTTCCTCAATTATATAAATAAAAAATGAAAACCTAATAAGTCATTCTAAACTACATGAAAAACATAATTTATTAATGTCTATTATTTGAACATATTTTAACTTAATTGAATTATATAATTTTAAATGATGTAAAACTATAGATTTGTTTACATGTGTTCAATTAATATTTATTTGTAAAATTATAAAATCAAATTAATAATATTTAAATAATAGCTTCAACGGTTCAACGTTTATTATTAGAATGTTAAGTTTTTATGTCAAGAAAAAGATTTATTATGACTAGGTTCTCGCAATTTCTCCAAAAACACGAGTGCATGCTATGAATATTAATGAATTAATTATTTTGCGTACCTTGTAAACCTTTTCAACAGTTTAATAGCCAAATATTTATTTTATATACTTGAAAAATGTGTTCGACTAATCAGTCGAAAAATTAAAAATGTACAAAATTGTAGCCATACCATTGAATCAAAATTGTTGTAACACATACGTATTATGCGTTTCGGTATGTTTATCGAAGTTAAATTTATTAATCGAGAAAACTCGCACTGACGAAATTCATAAAAACCACCGGCTCGAACGAAAAATCGTCACTGAAGTCGTGTGTCGCCGTGATAAAACGCCGACGGATCCAGACACGTAAAGAACACTAATGTGTTTCCGATAATATCTTTTTATACACATGTAACGTACGTTTTTTTATCGAGTACCGGTCTCTATACTAAGGTACATACATACTGCGACTCACGAGTATATAATATATAAAATGTTATTTCCACCCCGTGCCTATATCGTGCATAGAATCGATTAAATGAAAATATTCGTACAAACGATTTTTTAAACGATGGAACTCGGACAATATGGCATTACTATTCGACGAGAGAATAGTGACTACAGTACGCTGTAATTTATACATATATAATCAGATAATCTTAATATCACACACTGATCGTTGCATCTCAAAAACTACGCAACGTACGGACTTGGAATTTGGAACAGTGATTCGTCTAATGCTCTAGGCGTGCTATAAGAAAGGATTTTTGAAAATTCAACCTCTAATGAGGGTTAAAGGGGTAAGAGGGGTAAAAACTGCGACGCCCGCTATGTGCAATATATTTATGTTATATTATAATCAAATATAATTACACACAGAACGTTAAAAATCATCACAACTTCGTGGGATTTTCATTCAATGATAACAAACTATAACGACGGCCCGGATGTGATACGGGTGATGACCAAATCATATACCGCAGGTCGCCGCGAAACCAATACCGCTGTTACCGCGAGTTCGAAAACGCGGTCTACAATGCTTTTCGCTTATAAATATATTTATTTTTTTCCATGACGTTCGGGCGTGGATTATTATTTCAGACACCGAGAACAAAGAAATCGACCAAAGTCTCGGCGGGAGCGTCATGCCGTTCGGCCTTTATATCCGCGTAACGTAATATAGAAATAATGTGTTTCGGTGAATTTCTTATTATTGACGTGTTAGAGCAAGATAAATTATTACCTATACGTGTTAACTTAATAACTATTATGGTTTTACTGCCGTCGATCGGTTTCGCCCGAATACTGGGAACACGAACTCAAACACGAAACATTGGAATCGCCACTAATGCCTTTCTGGATCGCCAGGTCTGAATAGTGATTTTTGGATCATCTTCGAAGTTTTTTGATGTATGAAATGGTTTTATAAAGTGAGTACTAACATATGAAGAGCACTCTGGATGCTTTTCTGGGTCACTTTTTTTTTTTTAGAATACGAATGATGATAATTATTTGAGTATTTAACATCGAACTCGGGGCGAGTCCGGGTAACGCCCACTAGTAAATATATGTATATATAATATAATGTACTATAAAGTTGATATTGCACGTATACTATTCTTGTCTGTGATAACAATGAAAAAATACCGCCGATTTTCGTGTATCGTCTTATTTGTCACGATTTGTTATTGATAATATTTTTTATTCGACGTTAACATTTCTAGACATTTAAAATTCTAATTTAAAATTAACAATAGGTATTTGCGACAACAATACAATACAATTAGATGAACATTGTAGTATGATTTTAATTATTTAAAGATTTAAATAAAACACTATTACTTTCTTTCTGCATAAACAGGCTATTTGTAGTAATCGTATTAGCTGGGTACAAAAGTTTGTTTAACACAATTTAATTAGATATATAAAAAAAAGAAGTAGATTCCTACAAAGGATACGAAATCGCTCGCCAACTCCAGCCCCTCCTCTAAATACTCATCGATGCACGTATTCATTTATGCATACGACTTGTATAGGTACATATAATTAAGGTCATAAAGTATAAAAGGAAATTTATATGATCATTGCAAATATTTTTGGTGATTCTAAGTATCAAAAATAAATCACATCTGTTATAAAATATAATTGATTTTTATTCAGTATAGATACCTTATAAAGTTTTGAGAAAGAGAGTCAAATTACTTGTTCAACAATAAAATATTAAATAACAATAAATATAGTACAATATACATATTAAACACACACACACACACTGTAATGTGCGAAAACCCGGACAGTCGGCTGTCTCCTATTGTAATAGTGCCCCGCGCGTTCTCCGTGCATACGGCTCGCGCGCGAGTGACAACAGTACAGGTATGCGCGCGTTTGCAGGAGTTCTCGGCATTGTTACGCGCGGCGTCACAAGCGTTCGGCCAGCCCGACGTACCGGTATCGGCCGCACGTGCCCGCTTGCGCGTCGTCGTCGTCATCCACCACCGCCGCCGTCGACGACGGTTGCGAAGAACCGCGACGGCCGTCGACCGGTGTGCCGACGCCACGGCAGCTACCGGCTCCGGAGCCGACGTCCCCGTCGGCGGCCGAGAGCCCGAAGCCAAAGCCGAAGCCGAAGCCGCCGCCGCCGCCACCGCCGCCGTCGCCGCCGGTCACCGAAACGTCGGGAAAATCGCCGCCGGCCACGGGTCGCGGGCTGCACAACCATTTGTTGCTAGTCACCGGGCAGGTGTACCACGAGTACATCGGCGAGTGTTCGGTGGCGTCGCAGGCCCGCGACCTGCATGACCTCGGCTCGATGTTGCGGCGGCGACCCGCGGAGTCGGGCGGCGCCGGCGACTTCGTGCTGGTCCAGGTGGGCACGGGCTGGCGTCTCAACGTGCGGCTGCTCGACGTGCTGGTCGACCGGCTGGGCAACGTGTCCATGTACGCGGACAAAAAGTACTACAGCAAAACGATGACCAAACACTGTCGGAACATCGGGGCGCGGTGCACGCTGCTCGCCAATCTGGTGCCAGTGCTCGAGCAGTTCGAATCCGGCGCCGTGGCCACGCCCGCGGCGGAAGGTGACGGCGGCGGTGGCGGCGGCGGCGTCGGCGGCGGCGGCGGCATGTACGACCCCGACTGGATCCCGGTGCCCGCGCTGCCGCCATTACCGCGCAACTTCACCGGATCCACGGAAAAGCAAATCGAATACCTGACGTGGCGGCTGTGCGTCCGCGACAGACGTCACAATTTCTACTACAGGCTCGATCAGGACTCGCCGCTGTCCGTCCTGAGGTATACCTGCACGCGCGGCTGTCTCCCTCATCCCGCCCGCCACTTATCGCGTCGCACACCATTGCGAGTGACGTAATATTTTCCCACAGACTCCCGTGTATGTACCCGGTACACCTGCACTATATAACTAGTATATTATTATATTATTATTATGTATTCTATCCATGTAAACATATTGACAAAAAAAAAAAAAATAAATAATAAATACTCGTTTTGCAAAACGCAAACGCAATGTTGTACTTACAAGTGGGGCGGACTTTCGCAACGAAACGCAGAGAAACCGATAGCGTTCGTATAATTTATACGTTATGTGGTACGTTAATATCATATTTTATGCATTATTACTCTGATATACTATATGATATATATTTCTCAATAATATTTGGAGCACTTTTTCAATTTTCTTAGGAACGCGCGTGTGTCGCGTAATTGCTCCAATTTGAAATTCGCGTAATACCTATTACACATTATTAAACTGTACGAAACCGCCTGTTATATAGACTACAGAGTATGGACACTGGACGCACGCGTGTGAAACCAGCGAATGTTAATAATCGAACAACAATCAAATGTTTTGTGCCCGAGCCCACGTTCGATTGGTCGTTATTGATGATATTTCATATTATTATTATTATTATAACTATTGTTGTTTTTATTGTACGATTCAGAAGAAGCCATTAGCCAGCTGCGTATTCACGTATACAACATCGTGTGTAGTGTAATAGTTTGAAACTTTTTACCACTTGACCAGTATGCCTATGCGCGTTTCTACCTGCGCCATAAAAGTGTCACGACGTAATATTATTTCAACACCTACGGCAATATAACAATAATATCTTTTTACGATTAAATACACGCACACAAGTAGAAGCCGACTGCAGGCGCACGATGATTTCCCCGGACCGACGACGTATGATAGTTATCGACGAAACCGTTTGAAAGTAAACTGCCTTTAGCACCTATACGCAACTCTTGCACCGTAAAATGTGTTTAAAGCAAAAATGAAAAAAATATGAGTGTAACGATACTTATTTTGTTCATATTATGTTACGGGCAAAGGTTGGCAAATTAGGCCGTGTAGAATGCACAAACATATTATATTATGTCTCCTCGCGACGTATAATAATACCCGTTCGATCCGTCCGAAATCATTGTTATGCGTAAATAGTCACACCCAGTCGACGAGTCGGATGAGTATAACCAGTGGCGTCACGAACATTTTATCCACGAGGGCAAATATCGAAGCCATCCGCCCACGCATAAAACCTAGGTATCGTTTATTTTTTTCCCACTATAAAATAAATATTGATATTATCTTCAAAATATCAATCAACATTATCATAAAAGGTCATGTTATTATATTTTATTGTAAACTCGTACCGAAGCAATCGAGTAAATTTTAATAAAATATTTTTATACGTGAAAAATATAAATTAAATTCAGTAAATATAAATACCGATATATTATATTGATTTCATCACACTGAATTGGGTACTTATTCGTCGATAGTTCTATAGAAAAATATTTTTACACAAAATTATACCCACCCACTTAAAATTGTCCGGTGCGATCGCCTCGAAAAAACACGTTCATGACGCCACCGATTGCAACACCGAAATAGTAGTGACCGTAATGTTTTGACTGTCGACGCCTGTTTAGCAACCTTTATATTATAGGTAAGTAAGTGCCGTTTCTATCCAAATCTGCATACGCACGCATAACAGAGGGCCCGGTCGATGTGTATTATTAAAGTGACGCGTACATGTATGTTTCAGTGATCAGAGTGATATTGCCGAGAGCGAAAATGTCGTCTTCGAAACCAGCTTATCGCTCACCGACATATTACCAATCAATCCGAAAAATTACGACAAAAACCGCGCGCCTAAAGTACAAGGGCAGCCGACGATTGTTTACTTCCATGTGACAGTGCTGTCTTTAGACTCCATCAATGAAGAATCGATGGTAACGGAACATTTCTAACGTCACTGTTTTCAATGTCGTCGTGACTCGTGACAAAATAATGTATAGATAAATAACCTCCGGCACACGGTTAATTTGATGAGTATAAAATATTACGATTACGTGTACAATAGTTGGCCGTATATATATTCGGGTCGCAAGAGGCCGCACTCGACCTTTAATACGGCCAGTCTCGTTTCTTTTCCTACCCTCTCAAAACTCAAAACAAACACATTGCTGTGAACATTATAAATTACCATATTTATACCCACTAAGTTAATATTTTGTGACGTTGTTTTTTGTTTACATATTTATTCGAAATAAAATTATTTTTGAAAAATCTTATCCAAAAAAATCTTTAATAACATTTGCTATATTTAATGTGGGTATTTTTTTTCTATACTTTTTATTGTTTTTAAATTAAACAGCGAATCCTTTGTTTAAAAAGTTCGTATATTATTTCGTTAATTAATATTGTCATGACAAGCACACCAGGCATTGTCATACTACCTAAATATAGGTTTGCGGTTGAATGTGACGCTTTTGTTGATTTTAGACATATGTAGCAGACATATTTTTGGCGCAAAGTTGGCGTGACCAAAGACTTCGAATGCCGGAAAACATGAGCGAGGATTACAGAATACTCGACGTCGAATGGTTACACGAGATATGGAGACCCGATTGTTTTTTTAAAAACGCAAAAAAAGTCACGTTCCACGAAATGAGCATACCCAACCATTACCTATGGTTATACCATGACAAGACTTTACTCTACATGTCCAAGTACGAATCGCTGAAAAAAAAAATAGAACGAAACATGAATGAAAGAAGAGCCAAACGATTTTTTCGGTACTTCCGACGCGCCTTTCGACCTTCTTAACCATTAATTATAAACGATAACACCTACAATACATTATTCACTTATTATTGTATTGTTTTTATTTCGATATTTTCAAGTCGAACGGCGTTTGAAACGTTGTCTTTTACTTTTCATAACAAGTTTTATAATCGCTCTTGTTTCATCGATCGCTTTGAGCATTCGACATTAATACATTATGTAAATACTAATTCGAATATGATTTTTGTACACATTAGATTAACGTTGGTATTATCGTGTGCAATGAAATTCGAGTCCTATCCACACGACACACAAATATGTTCCATGATGATTGAAAGCTGTAAGTATACAAATATATTAACTATCTATACTTGGTTTTTTTTTATATTCGTTTAAATGTCGCGATATTTATTTTGAATCAAAGTTTCCATATTATCATCTTATATTTCGTTGTTTTCGACTCAAGTTGTTAACACCGTTACAATCTAAATAAACACTTTATATAAAATTAACTACCCATTGTCAAATTTACCACTAATAAATACCTACTCATTTTGTAAGATTCTAGTAATTTTCCTTCTTTTTTTTTTTTTATACAAATAAGATAACAATATTAAACATGTATACAAAAAAAAGATAAATCTACATGGATGTTTAACTTTTCAGTGTCACATACAACTCATGATTTGGTTTTTATATGGAACATGACAGACCCGTTAGTGGTGAACCCTGAAATTGAATTGCCTCAACTCGATATATCGAATAATTATACTACTGATTGCACAATAGAATATTCAACAGGTGCGGAAATTTTATTATCTTAATAATTATCAATACGTACATAGGACGTAGTACACGTAGGTGTTGTAGTGTAGTAGGCACGCGAGTATAAAGATGGATATCCGAAAGAAAAAAAAATGTAGTACGATTTAGAATCTAAATTTTAGACGGAAAGTTTTGAAGTTAATCGTGTCTAGGAAATTTCACCTGTTTGGCCGTGGTGTTCAATTTGAGACGTCGCTTGGGGTACCATTTGTTCCACACATATATCCCGTCGGCGCTTATTGTTGTCATGTCGTGGATTTCGTTTTGGATAAAACCCGAGGCTATACCGGCCAGAGTAACGTTGGGCGTGACTTCGTTACTGACACTTGGTAATGTAATTGATGAAAATGATTAAAAATAAAACTGTTTAACTCAAAAAATACCACTGTTTTCGGCCAGCTACACAAAACACACAGTCGCAACAGTCCCTGCCTCCGGTATCCTATGTAAAAGCCATTGACATATGGATGTCTTCGTGTTCGATTTTCGTTTTTTTATCATTAATGGAATTCGCCGTAGTTAACAATTACATGGGACCAGTGGCGACCAAAGTGATGAAAGGATATTCGGAAGAAGACATCAGAGGAGGTGACGAGTTCAAGGTAATCG
Organism: Drepanosiphum platanoidis; assembly: GCA_948098885.1. Taxonomy (NCBI): domain Eukaryota; kingdom Metazoa; phylum Arthropoda; class Insecta; order Hemiptera; family Aphididae; genus Drepanosiphum; species Drepanosiphum platanoidis. The sequence continues at coordinate 4,244,517 of OX402533.1, forward strand.
ATTTGTATCACCGTTTTCGTTATACACATTAGATTCATAGGTACTTGTAAAAAGTAAAAATCTATTGTTTTAAATTACATTTTACCGCAAAAACAATTTTATATTTCCCTGCAAACTCATAATACATTCGATACGATTAAGTAAAACAATATTCTAATCCATTCTCAAATAGATTAGTACGAGTAATAAATAAGTTTGTACTGCAAGTTTACTTGAGTTCATAAATACTTTCAACTTTAAAAAATGTCAAAAATCAACTTTCAAAATTATTATAAACATGTTTATTGAATGAAATTGTATTTGGCAACCGACTTACGTCTGTTTGATAATTGAAGCTTATTTTTGGAAAAGTTTTAAAAACATGATTTTTTACATGGAAAAATATACTAAAATTTACTAATTTAGTCCTCCGAACAATAGTAATTTGTTCTACTGCCTGTTCGATTTTCGACGGTTATAAAAAAAAAATGTAATTTACCTCTGTTTGAAATGTGAAAAATTAATTATGTTCATATGTCGGTCTATCATAAATAACATGAAATAAATCGCAAACAGATCTAGAGGTTTTGTAATAACGTAGTTGGCTTCTCGAGTGTTAGGCTAACCGACAATACTAAAATTCCGAGTACACCAAGGACGATATCCTAAAATAAAAAATTAAAACCGTGTACATGGTTGGCGTCCCAAAACACATGTCTACTAAAGGAGTGACGACTGTTCATCACGAGGTAAATGAAGCCACTTTTGAAACCACTCGGTTTTCCGGTAATAATATAATATAATGTAGTCGTGAAAATGATAAAAACTCGACGTTAAAAATATTCTAGAGTACAATAGTATATCAATTAAAGAACTGTCGTGATCATGATTTTAGGAACTGGATCCGAAAAACCGAAGTCCCATCAGGAGTATGGCCACTGTAGCCGCCGCACCGCAGTACCCGACTTTCTGTAACGGACGGGCAATCGCATTGTACATCGATAAGTTCTCTCGTTTCTTTTTCCCGTTTTCGTTTTTTCTCCTAAACGTCGCCTATTGGACTTCATTTCTATAGGTAACTATCTAATAGTTCAGCGTTCTTCTGTACATACCTACTACACATTGCATTATACGACATACGTATCGCGCTGTTGCTCTGCGACAATGATGCACCGTTTTATTTATCATTCGTGTACACGAGTCTTGGGAAACGAAAATCAAACTCGAAAATTGTATTTTGAACTTTTGATTTTTTTTTCTTAGTAAGACATATCATAACATCTTAAGTTGTAAAAACAAAAAAAAAATAAAATAAAAATAGATTTATAAATTACAAATATCTGTGTGCGCGTGTGTTTGTAAGTTAATTGCAACGCAGATACTGATGTACAAACCGGTATACTTACTATTATTATTATAAGTATAAAATATTATTATACATTTAGGTAATTGATACAATGTGTGTTTATGATACAATGTGTACCTACTTACATAATATAAAAATGGTAAACGTACATCATAATTAATTTAAACTTCATTGACTCTAATGCTATATTATGTTAATAGAATACACTCTTAATTAAGTGACTACTATTTTAATGAAAAATGTATGGATAAAATGTAGCGAAAAGCATATTGTAACATACAGAATACACTATAATCATTGTGTTAACCAATGAGATAATAATATTATTGATAATAAATTTCGTACTTGATTAAACTATTTTATCATTTTTTTAAATACCTTTATCACATACTCATGTCTCGTTATATTATGTTTTTCAAGAGTAATAATTATTAATGACGGTTAGTGGGCAGTCGACAGAAAACAATCTTCAATACAAATGGAATGTGGAAGGCGTTTTACACCGTCAGGTAATAATTCAATAATATTAAAAAAATGATGCGACACTATACATTTGTTTCTTTTTTCTTTTCTTTTTTTTAATGCTTTAACATTAATATCAATATAAAACATAAACGTTTAAACAGCACGACTCAACTGTTAACAACTAAATGACAAAAAGACAAACCTTTTTCCTCATTAACAGATAACTTTAATTGTGTTGATGTTATCAAAATAGTATAAACCTAATGAAGTTTTTTCTAAGATAAAGTTCTTTGCGAGTCTTAAAATTGTTATAATTTTACTAAAAGTATGGTGAAAAAGATGTCCTGCACCAAACAGTATTCACAACTGAATTATGAGGGCACAACTTAATACGAAAATGTTATGAAATATGGTTGCTTCAATACAACGATCGACACTTGATGGTAAGAATAATATACATGTTGGAAATGATTTTTCTCCATTTATCAATATATGTGTGTGTGTGTAAATATATATTTCTAAGCATAATATATATACACTGAATAGAACAGTTTAAATAGTGTCAATATAACACTAAAATAGAAAAATTCTAAATTTAAAACCGTATAGAGTAGGAATGTAGAAAGGAAAATTCATCAAAACATGAACTATTGTAGCTTTGAATATAATATATAATTTTCCTCTTTAAATAACATAATTTTAAAAATTAAACAAGAAAGTCTCTTATTAAAAGTAAACTCTTGTTTAGTAATTAAATTAAATTAAAATAATAATAATAAATAATAATAAAATATTAATGATAAAAAGTAATAATAATAAATATAATAATAATAATAATAATTAATAATTGACATAACGGATAATGACAAAAATTAGTATTTTATGAGCATGAAATATAAAAAACCAAAAAATTTAGTAAAATACGTATACAATAAAATTGATTATGACCTAAATTCACTAAATTTCAATACAAGCCGCGAATTAAGATACTTTAATTGTTTGAAATAACCATGTATATAATATTAAAATTAATTTTTTTAAACTAAATATTGCACGTTCTGATGCATACTTTATTATTACAAAAAAAAAATTTTTTTTGGAAAAATCTCCTACAAATCAAAAAAAAAAACTTGATTATTTGATTATTTAACCGGTATTCGTTATAAATTATACATTTAAATCACATAACCTTCACCCAAATTATTTTACCTAATTGATACAGCAATATCTGATATAATTTTATTTATGTATAGACAAGCATATTATACATATATGAGAGAGTTGTGGTATTTTTCCCATTAGCTTATTCAGCCGACACGGAAAGAGTAGAAAACACCACAACTCACTCTGCATGCATACATGCATACATCATGTTATTAGTTAACAAAAATTGCTTTTGTATGTTTAAAATATTGACTATACAAATACAGATCTGTACATAAAAAAAAGTATAATAGAGGTAAGAATTATCTAGTTTTTCATCTCATTACAATTCATAACATCAATATTGTTTATAAGAAAACAGTCAACAACATTTGGAATTTATGTAAAACATAAATTTAGATCAATAAATTTACAATATTATAATAATGTCAACAAGTTTAATTTTCATTATTTTAAAAATAATATTTAATAACATACTAAATGTATGAAGAGAATTGTAATACTTATATAGGGTAACATATTAAACAAATGCAGCAATATATATTTTTCTTTATGAGCAGAACAGTAAATAAAGCCCAATCAAAGATATGAAGGATAAGGGATTAAATAAAATGGTTTTAAAGCAAATGGTACGAGTCCTTCCACAAAGTTTTAAACAAAATCAAAAACTCCAAATATTTAAATAATGTAAACTATAATAAGCCAATACTTAAAATAACTTAATTTAAAAGTTAATTTTAATGCTGATATTCATAAAATTGAATTTAAAATGCTCAAATTAATGTGTTATTGTACCTGTTAAGATACCAAGGAACAAAAAATGTTACAAAATAAATTTATTTCATTTGACCTAAAAAGTATTGACTATGTTTAAGTTTTTTCACTCGAACTCAAAACTATTAAATACAATATTGGTTTCCAGAACTAATTTTACTTAATAAAATTTTTATTTAAAATAAGGATAATAAAAATGCATTTTGATTAAAATTAATAAATTAAACAATGTAACTGTAAGTTATAAAAATTGACTAAATTTAAAATTGTTTTAAACGTTATTATTATAAATAACTTATTCTTATTTTTTAAATTTCATAAAAGAAATAATATATAAATAAATAAATTTCATAAAGGGTTACTCATTTCTGTTTAAAATTGCTCCCAGTCCAAAGAAAGGAAATCTCACTTAAAACTTAATATTGGCTGAAAGTGTATTTATTTTAAAATGCATGACTTTTTTCTTCTCGAACCTATTTTGCAAAATTTCTGGATAAAGTTTTGTTTATATTCAACAAATTATTTATAAAATAAAAATACAAAAATAAAAATTTTACCTCTATAATTTACAAATAAAAGGAAAACTAGATTAGATATCATCAGCGAGCAATTTCTTACATTGTTTTGTACAATTTTTCCTAATAAATCGGTCGAAAGGTACTAGAATTTATAGCGGTAGAGTTTATAGATCGATTTTCTCATATTTTTAATATTTTAGCAAGCATAAGGACTTACCAAATAAGTCTTTTGCATCATACATATAAAACAATGACTACTAACAGTTTGATTGGTCATTGAGTTTTAAACTCTTTAGCAATGCTGTAGGAAACGATTTTGTTCCAATCAATTTTTGTTCTCGTCACAGGCAATTGACGACGAAGTGCCTTGAATGTCGTTTCTGACATGGTTTGATAGTTTTCTGTTATAGCTATTTGGTACTCATTTTCTGCGTCTTCAGCTATTTTTAAAACTTCTTTCAAAGCTAAATCTTCAGACTAAATAAAAAATGTATTGTACTTAAAACATAAAACAGAATATAGGTACCTAAATGAACTGATCTTACTGTGAATGGAATTGATTCCTTTATTTCTTTAGATGCCACGAGTTGAACATTACCATTTTCATAATAATGCACATGGATTCGTAAAAATCCAAAAACATCTATATTAGTTGGTCCAATAGTTAATGTCCATTGAGATCTCCAACGTCCATTCCTTACATATACCAAAAAAAAACCCAATCAATGATTCATTTTTCTTAAGAGAAAAATCAAAATTAAGTCGACAAACCAAAAATTTTTAGCTTGAAATTCATGATCCTCAATACAAGCTGTTATAACAGTAGAAGAATCCTCTTTTTTTGCAAATACACTACATGAACCATGTTTGTAATGTAGTGTTGTATATGCAGTGAATTCTGTTTCAAAAGCTCCACGCCAAGTTTCTATTTCTGAATCTGGCTCCCAACTCTATACATTTATTTTATTTTACTTCTTCAAAATATTATATCAAGTGAATTTTTTTTATCAACATACTTTATTTTTAAATCAATACCTATCTAGTCATAAATACATATCTGAATTCTGAGTACTATAAAACTTAGACACTAACTTTTTTAGGAGAAAATAAAAATATATTTTAATTTTTTAAATAAAGTACATTAAGTCTATGCTTTACTCATAATATTATTACTGGATTTTTGGATTTTTGGATTGTTTTTTATTCTTGAAAGAAAAAATCAACAGAAAAAAGATAAATGTTAAATATTCAATGTATATAATAAGTTTAAAACAATTTTATAAGTAATACAGAAGCCTAAATATAAAATATACTTGCCTCATAATTTGATGATTCTTTTCTTAAATGGTCAAACTTAAATGACTGTTTTGATCTGGGATCATAAAATCTATTAGATCCTAGATCATTGAATTGCGTAAGCAGAACCGGATAATCACTATTTTCTATCTTAACAGGTAATGTTTGTTCTTTATTGTACAAAGCAAACGCCCTAAATCAACACACCATAATCTTATTAAACATCAAATATATTTACTAATAAAACATATTTTATAAAATAATTGTAATAGGAACACTCACCAACATGTCCCTTCTTTAAGAAGAGCATCATTGTTTACTAATCCTCGAACGTCTTAAATAAAAAAAAAAATATATAAACAATAATAAATAATTGTTTTAACAATAATAAATAATTATTTTCAGAAAGTAAAAATACTATTTACCATTAAATACTTCATTAAATTCACCAGGAGGTGAATGTAATATGAAGTCTGAAACAATTCTGACCTATAAATAACATTTTTAAGAATAAAATTAGTTTTAAACAAGTTATGGATAATGATATCAACCAGGATATCAATTTCATTACTTTATAATAAAACTAAAAGTAGAATAGTACCTACATATTTTTAATATTAAAATAAAAATAGTATTTTTAATATTGCAGAAGAAATAAAATAGTAAAATAACTAGTACAATAAACTTCTATTATCTACCAAAATTCTGTTAATATAACTACTTTTTTCCAAACATAAATAAAATATCAAAATTAAAATACTATGGGTAGGTATTTAATAAAAATTATATATTGAAACTAAATTATAAATGGTTTGAAAAAATTTAAAGATTTTTCTACAAAAAGGAAAGTAGCTTATTGTTATAATAATAACTGTAATAAAATAATTTTAAAAGAGTAGGTATCTAGTTACTAGTACAAATCTGTAATTTTGAAAAGTATCTTAGGTACAAAATACTACTCTTATAAATTGTAAGTAACACAAAAAATATTATTATACAAAACATAGTGAAAAAACAAATAATAAAGCATGTAAAATATTAATGTAAATATTAATTAACTACAAGAAATCAGTGTAAATATACATCTTCATATAAAGATATCATTAATTTTTCATTTGAAGTGCATATTTTTTATTCACTTTCAAATAATAAGCATAAAGTATCTTGGCTAATTCATTTAAGTCAGACATTTGTTTTTCAATTAAAGACTAGTGGTTAAAATATAATAATATAAATATAATATTATAATAAATAACTCTTTGTATCTACATTGCAATTTAAATTTGGGTAAACACTAAGCATTTTAAAAATTATAAATTTTAACAATTTATAAAAATTGAAAATGATTTATATGAACTACAATTGATATAAGACAACAATATAAAACAATATATTTCTTTTTAATTACCAAAAAATTAAATGTTTTGCCTTGTAGGTAAATGTATGTCATGATTAGGGCTGTGATTATTGCTACAAATAATCTTTGATATACAATAACCAGCTTTCACAAAATAAAATTCAAATCATAGTACAAATTTACAAATAGTTTTTGTTTGAATTTTATAATTTTAATTAACTATAATTTAAATACTTAGAAAATGACTTTAAAATATACTTGTTGACTAAGTATATATGGTTTTGTCTTAATAATAAAATTCAAGAGTTAAAATATTTTATAAATTATACCTAACTATAAAATGTTAAGAACTGAATTAAAAAAATAAAATAAATTAAGTTTTATTTTAATAGCTGTTGGGTTTTAAAAATATTTGCATTTTTGGAAAGTATTTTTTATAGCCACTTTAAAGCTTTAATTCATAGTCCTAATCATAAGTCTAAAAGACAACCTAATATTATACATGAAAATCTTTTTTATAAAGAGTTTTTTTATATCCAAATAAGTAATTACCTAACAAAATGTATGTTATTTAATTTTCTCAAAGTATATTTACATCAACTATGCATGTTAGTAACTAATATTTTTAACTTGAAAATTATAAACTTTATATGTTCAACTGTACAGTTTAAGAATGAAAAACAAATTATAAACTAAACACTAGTAATAACTGTTAACGTATTCATGGTTTGGCAGTATCGTCGAGAGTACCGTAGACTCTTTTGATAGTGACAAGACTATATATAAATCATGAAGGATCAAAGCAAATTATGCAATACATAATAAGACCAACGCCGATCGCCAAAATTCGCTTGCAAATTCGTTTAACCTCATATTATATTCTTAATGACAGCCGACTATACTATAAAATACATTGGACATACGAAAAACGACTGTTTTATACCAATAAAATAAGTACATACGTTGCTCTCGCGTATGACAAAAAAATTAATAACCTATTAATACCTTTTCTTGGTCTGAGATGAGCTCCTCTCCTTCCATAGCCATAGCGGACGCTGGGCAGTGAAGACTTCGGACACAGAACTACAGTGAACACCGCGGGCGCGAAACAGCGACGGTCGCAATCGGACGGACAGTAACCCGAATTCCACACACACACACACACACACACACACACACCGTCACCGGGCACAGAATCCGTTTTATTATCACACAAATACACTGAGGCTCGGGAAAGCGGCGAGAGATACGAATTTCGCAAACAAGACAAGTGGATGAAATGCCGTATAGATGATAATGTATGCGTACGCGCCTGTATGCGCTTTACGAATATATTATTTATTTTACACCGTATTATAAAATGTATAAATAATACAGTTGTTAATAATTAATTATAATGGGTTGAATTGTACGGCGATTGTGCCGTGTGATAGTGGAAAACACGACTTTGGAGTGTATGATTAGCGAACAGAGAGCGATATTGGGTCAGAACGAAAAATGTATGATTCACACAAGCCGTGTGACGAATAAAGGGAAAAATAAATATTTCCGGCGATAACACAATCGTAACGGCGAGAGAAAATAAATAATTTACAACATTTATTACGACAAAAAACGTTACTCAGGAGGGACACGATACGTATTTAGTCGTCGTCGTCGGCGGCGGCGGCGGCGGCGGCGAATAATCTCGTTGGGTTTTGTTTTATTTTTATTTTTTTTTTTTTTTTCCCCGTACCAGGTTCCGAGAGGTTATACTGGGAATGCGGCAACGTGAACGACGAAAGGAGTAGTAGTAGTAGTAGTTTGTACACGCACGCACGCACGCACGCAAACCATCTGTTATCAAAACGCACAATATAATTAAATTGTTGTTGTAACGTAATGTATTTTATGAGTGTGCGTCCCGCTGAATTAGCAGCGCCGAGCCTGCTTCGCCCGACTGTTTAAATTCATTATTATTTATTTTTTTCCTCTCTATTCCTTTTATCGATTTCCGGTTATTATAATCTATTCATTTGTCGTATTTCAATATTTTCCATTTATAATTAACGTTATCTGAATGTTCGAAACGTTCGCGCATAATATTTTATTTTTCTACGAGCTCTGTAGCATTATCGTGCTATTGACGTTATTGCATTTAGACGGCGCGGTAGAAAAAAAACGCCTTGCCCTCCCCACAGGGGAAATATTATGAGAAAAAAAAAAAAAATTAGAACGAACGCGAATTAAAATAATTATCAAACGATTTCGCCCGAAAAAAATGTGCAACACATCTGAACTGCCCAGCTCTTTACAAGCCCTGTTCTCTCGTGTACCCGAATTTATAATAACAATTTTAATAAATAATAATAACGTTCGTCGCCCTGTCCCGTCGCTGTTACAGCAGCCGCGGCCGAATTACTAATCGCCTAAGCAATTATGTTGTTTTTACGTGTGGAGGGGATACGACGAAACGTCGTTGTTTTAGCGTTTGGTCGGCGAAAAAAAAAACGTTCGCCCGAATTTCGACTACGATATATTATTTATGTTTACTGTAATAATTGTATTATTATTTACTGTTATTTATTGTTTTTACTAACATTATCGTATTTCGTTATTTGTTCTATTGAAATCGATCCGTAAACAAACGTCCGCATACTAGGAAAAATAATATTTCTCCATTCGATAACGAATGTTATATTTTTTTCTGTAACTCGATAATAGTCGCAGCAGTACCGTCTGTACCACCCATTATACCGGCGGCGACGGCTCTGTCATGTAGGTCAACGAACGTATAGTCAACGTTTTTGGGCGTCGAACAAATTCCTGAGTCATTTATCACGCTTTTACATTCTGTCGTCCGCTCGGAGTAGACATTTAGACAAGTGTATGTGTCTGTGTGTGCATAGGCGCGTATCTTGACGTTGGAATAATTATTATTATTATTATTAACATGGTTGTACATTTTAATTTAATTTATAAGGCGATTGTAAGTTTATAATCGCACACATTTATGGGAAACGAGATAAACGAAACTAAAAAATATCATGTCGGCGAATCGATTTATTGTGTCAGATTATTGTTTATCGTGTTGTAAGTTAAAACACATACAAATAATATAGGTATAATAATATGTGTTAAATTCAAAATCGTCCGTACTAAAGTGTGACGAACAGGCACGGGAAATAATAAATACAGTGTACCTACGCACAAAACTGGCACACAATTAATATGATGGCATACACTATACCATAGACTAACAAGTGCAATGCTGTTTAAATTCAAAAACAATAATAATATGACAAGACGAATTTTCAAATCTGTACCCACTATAATACTCGGGCTATATATTATATCGAATAAATGGAATGAAATTATTGTGCTGTGAAAACAGTTTGAATCGTAAATTAAATACATCGCGTCGTGGTAAAATTAATAAAATAAATGCTTGAAAAAAGTACTAACAAAGTAATGACTAATAGATATACCAAACACCAACGTAGACTGGAATAACAAAATTTGTTGCTTACAGAACTATAGACACATAGTCGATCTCGGTTGAACCACCGGGGTCGACAGTGGGTGTTTAAATTGAAAATCAATGTTTAATAGTAAAGTTGTACGTACACTTGTAGAGTGTATTCCAAAGGCGATTCTGTTCGTTCATTTAATAATATATTTGAAATTCTTAGCGAGAAACAAATATGATCAATCGATAATTTTATATTATCTCAAACTAATCTAGAACAAACCAAAACTACGAACGTAGAATAATATTAAATATAAATAGTATTCTATGCTATTGATTTTTTTTAAATAAAACCGTACAAATTGTCGAGCTTTTACTCATTTCTTAAATCTAAAATGTGAAGTTTTATGTGTAATATTTATCTTTATTCAATAATAACTTTTTACAAAAGTGTATAAATATAATATATTAAATGTATAACATTTTTAATTGTCAAACTGCCATACAAAAAACCAGAAAAACAAATGATTTATATTTTAAAAATACACTGTGATTAAATTTAAAGTTTTTATCAATATTTATATAGCTTCTTATCAACTGTTACGATATTTTTTATAACATTAAAGTATCGGTGGTTAAATTTTAAAAAGAATAAAACTTACCGAGTTCGATAAATTGAAAACTTAGAAATATTGAAATGTATTGATTAGTGATTACTTAAGTTATTGCATATTATTTTAAATACTAGTATTTAAAATAATATTGTAGCATTTGATTAAATTATACATTGTATATTTAACCAACGATTAAAGTATATTATATATTATTATTAATGATAATATAGTATTTTGCTATTGAGTGAAATAATTGCACTGTAATGATCAATGGACATTTATTATAAAATTACACAATTTTGAATTTAGAGTTATTGTTATGAACATATTATGAATCTAATGTATTTTTAATTAATTAATTTAATACATTTCCTGATTTACCTTATATATTGATTTTTAAACTATAAAATTATAATTTTATATACAAATTAACTAAGGAAAAATTACATATTATTTGAACAATAAATAAATTGTCATTGATCTTAAAAACCAACACTTTATTTAGTTTATGATTAAAAATTTTAAACATTAAACAAGATTTAAAAAAATTAAATAATTCTTTAACTTTAATTTGAAATTCAATTAACTAAAACATTATTAGAGATGTTTATTCCTAAAAGAATATTGAAAAAATATCTTATTAAAATAAAAAATTAAAAAATACTTATCAATTTAATAAAATCTAAAATTTCTACTTTTAAAAATATCTAATTAATTTTGGTTTATCCTTTTTTAAATTTACATATTATGAATGAAGATTCTGAGCTAATAAGGGTAGATAAATGAGCCTTCATTTCCAAAAATAGTTTATACTATTGTTAGTAATTATGTATATAATTATATATAATACACATGTAAATATGATGAAAAACAAATTAGTAAATAATATATTTTTCAAATTAATTTTATTATTTGTTTTACAATATAGAAAACACTCAAACTAATTATGAAAATAAATAAGTAGACTTAATATTATTTATTTGTCTATTTTTTTTTATCACATTTTTTTAATCATATAAAAATTACTTATCATATTTTAGATCAATATAAAAATTGATACTTTATCCTTCCAACAGAAAACTCTTTCATTAGTTTTAGATATAATCGATTTAATAAATACAAGTTTCAATATTTAATTGTATATAAATATAATATTTTATAATTAATTTGCGAAACGCGTTTTATTTCAATAAAATGTTAATTTGACCAAAGCTTCCCAAACGTTACTGCGATTCGATATTGATACAGTTACTATACCAATACAATTGTTCCAATAATTTTATATAATATAATATATCCGTCGGTCACCGCGATATTACCGGAGCGCTGAACTCGTCGGTATTCTTTGTGCGGTACAATTTTCAAAACGTGCGTGCGTGATTAATAGGTATTAATAAAATAGGATTAACGGGATTAATCGAGGCGATTACACACTGCTGCGACGGCCGATACGAACACAATAAACAATATAATAAACCTGTGATTTATTGATCAGTAGAGTGTCGTTTGGTTAAATCATAGATATTATAATATTGTCATCTCGTACGAGATGATATCGGTTTCGCGCGGGAAAAAAAAATAATAATAATCTGGCGGTAACCCTAGTTAGGACTTGTAATTTTCATTTGTCATTATTGTATAATATTTGACGAATACATACCGCCACATTATTATTATTAATACCCATAATCGTATTGTTATTAAATCGTTAAACTAAACACCGAATCGGACATTTTCAAACGTTATCACGTAAATTCTCTACGTCCGTTTTACTAAGCGAACAAGGGATTTGAAAAAAATTATTCCCGCGTTCCGCTATCGCTCGCCGCGATCATATTGTCACTTCGCTGTTGCCGAGATTGTGGTACTCGGTAATGGCGTTGCGGCGGCGTGGCGCACTACAATATTATAATATAGCAGCTGCTCCTGGCGGCGTAGCTGCACACCAGGCAGCTGCTCTATACGCAGTCGATAACGTTCGAATTCACGCCTTTTTTTTACCGCGCATAGGCAAAAACGACGTATTTTTTCGTTTCACGTTTTCTTATCAATGTAATATTGCTAACTTCACTGTGGTTCTTTCATTGTGTTCTCGCCGCTGTGTTAATACCAAAACCACGAGATACTATGGTTAGTTTACGATTCGTAGCGTTATGGCGTCAACGGTTTATTTGACAATTTAACTTTTTCGCTATCGTTATTCTTTTTAACCGTGGCTCTCGTCCGGCATTAGTCGGAACGGAACCGTCTCGTCCAACCGTGGTCGTCGTCTGTAATAAATTATAACTATCATGCGCGTTTAGTGTCGTTTCCGTTTTCGGCCCGTCGAATCTACACGGTTCTCGTGGATTGCGAACTACAATATAGTGTTTCAGATTATAAACCATCATGTCCTCTTTGAAACAATTAATGCAAGTGATTGGATCGCATCAAATATCGAACCAGTTGTTGGACTCCGGCCGTGACAAGTTTAGCGGTCTGATAACCAACGGTCAATATGCTTGGTTCGCTTCCGGACCAGATATTGTCCTCTATTCAAAACAACTGGGATCGGTTGTTTCGTCTAGATCGTTTGCTGGCAATCAAAAAGACAAATCTCTCAGGGTTAGTAAAATACATTATTTGATAATTTTTGTAATGATTATTTAATATGTTTGATTTGAATTTATTTTGAAAAGAAATAACCCCGAGATCTCAATTATCACTATCGTGCATAATACATTTAATACTGGTTGCAAAAATTAATAGTTAGACTTCCTTCAATTACAAATTTGTATTAATTGCTCACACCTTTATTTATTTTACGGACGATTGGTGTTGTGTTTCAAATTGCATTCAAAAGAATGAAGACATAGTTGCTTGACATTTTTTTTTTGTCGCTTAACATGCTTTTTATATTTAATGAGATTAATCAAGTCTGTGGATCATAATAAGAATTTTTATCATGCAATATTATTTACCTTAATTATATAACGACGTCGTAGTCGATGGCCTATGATTTATAACAATGCGCGGCGATAAGAGTCGACCGGAAACGATTATTGCCGATTAATTCATTTCAGGGGGTCGAGCAGCGAAAAGCGATCAGTCGTACATGCGCTAACCGGTGTCCTCTTAAATTGAATAGACTATACAGCCCACAAGAGAAGTAAACCGTTCCACTCATGTGGACTGACAGTAACTACCTCTCTCTCTATCTCTCTCTCTCTCGTAATTTTTTTTCCACTCTTTGTCATTCAGAGTGATTAATATCAATAGTTATATGTGAAATAGTCTGGGAATGTGCGTAATCAAATGTGTTTCGGTTGGAATACGGTTTACTTCTCTCGTGGGCCGTAGTATATTAAGACTTGAATTTTTCACCGAATACTTATACTATCATTCTCTAAAGATGGTATAATTTCCAAAATATTTTGACTTAACTGGACAGTTTATAAGACATTTTACATTTTTAAACTTTCTTAGTTTTTTTTTCGTATAATGTCAATGAAATATTATTTCAAGTTTAATAGCTTGAAAACTTAATACAAATTTTCCTATATATTACTCTTATTAGTAAAAGAAAAAACCACAAGTATAATTGTACAAACAATTTATAACTGTTTAAAGTTTAAATTTTGACAAACTCAAAAAAATGACAAAAAATACTACATTTTGTAGTTTTTAAAACTCTATAAAACTTCAATTTCAATACTAATGACTTGAATATGTAATACAGTATATTAAATTCGTGTTTCTTTGTAGCGAATAAAAAAAAATTTCTATAACCGTTACAAAATAAAAATGTTATGAAATTTGGTATATCAATGAAAATTATTAAACAATATTAGTTATTTTTTAGTTATTGTTTAATTATTAATCCCAGTGACTTATAATCTTTAATGAATACTTATATTAGTACTTTACTGATACTGTTGAATTTTTGAAATATTTTAATGAAATTTGTGTTACTTTTAGGCACTTCTATCAAATCATGAAATTTGCAAATTTTTTATAGTTAGAAGTGCATTCTTATTTCAGTATTTATTTTTAAACTTGAAAATTTACTATAAGATTCTAGATAACTTATTATTTTTAGTGGATAAAAAAAAATGTTAAAGTTTTAATTATAAATAATTTTATACTTTTATGAAATAAATATATATAACGAATAATTCAACAAATTTTGAATTAATGATATTTGGTATTTTATTGTTGTTTTTAGAAAAAATCATTAATAATTTTATCTATAGGAATTAAAGAATCAGTATAAATCACATATGTGATCTCCATAAAAATGGTTATAAGACATTTTTGTTGTAATAAAATAATTGTTGATAAATACATGTGTTGTTTAACTCAAACAAATTCTTTAATTGCTTTATATATTTTATTTTAGATTACATTTGTAAAAGAACTAAATAACTGTGAAGAAACATATCATTTTCTTTTAGTTGGATGTTCTTTTAAATCTACTGGCATATTATTTATATGTCTGTTACCAACTTTGACTACAATCCGCTGCATTGAGTTACCAAATCCGGTTAGTTAATTGTGTTGATTTTTATATTTAAATTATAAAAAAATATCTATAATTTAAAATGTATTTAGATATCATACATTTCTACAATTATGAATGAACCGCTTGCTGAAGATCAACTCTGTGATGAATTTAAAATTATGTCAACAGTATTGTTAGTTGGTATGGTTACAGGTGCTGTTTATGCAATTGATTTAAGACAAAATCACATCGAAAAACGTAAGTTTACCATTTTAAGTAGTCTTTAAATTTTAATTACAATTTTTTGATTCATAGAATTGAGAAGAAATGAAATTGTTGTAAATGAGTTAAGGCCTAGTAAAATTTTTACTGTCAGAAAAAATGAAGATTGTGAAGAAGTTAAAGAAATGAGTGATGACAGTGACTGCCATTTAGCAATGTTTATTAACGGTATGCATACATAATATAAATTGAAAAATTAAACTTTAAGGATATTTATGTTTAGTATATAGGTATATAATATAAATAATAAAGAATTATATTGTATAGTCTCTCTTATTAAAATTTTTACTATTATAGAAATTGCCTTTACTAATTTGTTTGCATTTTCCTGTTTTTCATGAAAATTATCCAATACATAAGTATTCATTTCCATAAATATATTTTAAGAAAGCAATTTTCAAGTACTTTTAGTTAATCATACATTTTTTGTTATTAGTGATATCAGTAAATTAATTAGTCTTAAAAGAATGATATATGTTTGAATTTTAGGAATATATAATACTTACTAAATGTCTCAATTTTATGTTTCAGAAAATTTTTATTCTTATTGTAAAAAACAGTATGGTGGAAAACTGAAGTTAAATGTATCTAGTTTGTTATACATTGAAGAAATCAATACAGTTGCTATTGGATATTCTACTGGTCATTTTCAACTTTGGGACTGTAAAATAATGCGTACTATGTATGTATTTTATCATTTTTACTGATTACATTTTGAAATTATGTTTCTAGTGCTATTTTGTAAAGTATACTTTATACTCAGTTTTAAAATAGAATATACCTAGAGGCAACTAGTTTTTATCTGGTAGCACACATCCTCCACAAACAATCCAGATCACCAAACGATAACACGTTTGTTCGATCAAAAACTTAATTGTGCCATTTTGGAAACGAACATTGTCCACTCGTTGTGGCCACTGTATGTGAAGTTTAAAATATAGAAGATGGAAGGGGGAAATGGGAGTTTGTGCTTCCATAGCTATAATTTTATACATGGAAAACTGGTATATACTTTTTTGGAACATAGTATAGGTATTCACAGACAAATATATACATTTATTCAGTAATTCTCAAACTTAAACTATGCTTATCACATTCAAAAGACCTTTTAATATTATTTAAAACTATCTTTTTTGTTTTGTTACAGGTTATCTAAAAATAATATAATTTATTATAGTTGACATTGTAGACCACAATTATTTATGTGTAATTTTATTATAATAAGTATATAAAACGTTTTCCCCTTTTTCAGATATTTATCAAAAGAGCCAAAATGTGTTATGCCAGTAACTCATATTAATTTTATGGAACCGTCTGATGATCCAAACAATTTATGTTATCTTTGGGTTATTCAATCAGATAATTCAAGGCTTCCAAATGCAACAATGATAGCTTTAACTTATGGAGAGAGAACTTTAATGCCAAATGGTCGTTTATCATATAAGGTAAGTTAAATAAAATAGAATTAAAATTACATTCTAAATCTATATTAAATTCTGTGTTTGTTAAAAGGAATATTTGGGAAATGGTGTAAAATTAGAAGTATCATTAAAGAGAGAAACTGGAATTGGGCACTGTATATCTGCATTATCTTTGTCTAATGGGAACTTGTTTGGAAATGGGACTGGTGAGTAAACAAATTAGATTTAAATTTAGAGAACTATTATAAAAATATGGTTCAAGCATAATTTCAATTAAATTTTAAATGTTTCTACTTTAAAGTTCATCTTATTCAGCTATTAATGTGTTACCTTAAAGATAATACAAATTTAATATTAAATTACTAACAGTTAAGTTAAATATAGTATTATGTAAATTTGATAGAATTGCAATCTTATATGCAAATATGTATATATAATTATTTTATTATTGTAAATATCATTATTACTATTAATTTTATAGACATGGATGAAGATTGTGAAATTCGATTATTTGCTATTTTAATTGAAATACGACAACATATCAAAGCTGATCCAGAATCATACATTTTTTTGTTTGACATAAATCAATGGTATAAAGCCCAGATGCCATCAAATATAACCCATCTTAAAGTATCCAATTCATATGCCAGCTTTGTAAAGTTACCTCATAATGTCAGCTATTTAGATTTTAATATCTCTGATAAAACATTGCGTCCGTTTGGGTACAATTTTAGAAATAATGTCGAAGAACTTTATTATCCTTCATCAATTTATTTTGGTAAATTACATCTTTTCTTTATTAATTATTTTTATTCTCTTTATTCATTTCATATGTTTAAAAATAATAAATACATTTTCAGAGTGTGATTGTTTAATGGATACGGAAATTATAACTTTTAAACATTCTGGTGTTCAACAAGAAATATTAGATAAACTGCTTTCAAAAACTTGGAGGTTACTAGTAAATCCAACTATTATATTCAGCCAGTGTTTAGAAACAAATTTAAGACCCTTCTTCTGGGATAAACATGAAGATTATGCAAAATACAGCTTGGTAAGAAATAAAATGTTTAAATAAAATGCATTTATATATTCATCTTTAATTATGTACATTTCAGATTGACCAAAGAAGTTTTATGATATCAATTATAGTGGAAAACAAAATTATGTCTGTGCTTACTGCTTGTGCTGAAGAATGGAAAAATGGAACCTATGTTACTAAGAGTGCCACTATTTTACATTTAGTGCAGAGTCTTTGGAAACATGTTATGGTTGTTAAGCAATTTGCAGACAAATTATGTAAATGATAATATTATAATATATATATATATATGTATAAATCAATTGTAATGATGATCTATTTAAATTATTTGTAGGTGTTCCATTATTCGACTATTCTGGTACTCAATTGGATAAAAAAAATAAAAGAATATTAAATCATTGTTTATCTCAAATGCAATGTGTTAAGCATTTTCTAGCGGATTTGCATAATGCATATGGTGTTAACGTGATTAATGGTAAATATAAAACTTACTGATAAATAATTGCAACTATATTTTTGTTTTATAAATCAAATTTTCTTATTTCAGTTGATTATTCTTATCGTGTGTATACACTTAACTTGGTCACCCAATACTTTAAAGCCGTAACATGTTTTCTCAATTATGGTCTCTTACCAGAATCTATTGAAGAAGATCCTGTTGCAAATATTATTCAATGTGATTTTACTTCATTAATTCAGTATGCTAATAAACGGTGAGTAGTTAATTAAATTAGTTGAAATAATATATTTAAATATATTATGTAATCATTATTAAACCAATTATGAAGTGATATAAACAAAAATCTGTCTGATGAAATATTGTAGATTTTTCCATTTTTTTAAAATTTACATATAGATACACCAATAATTAATTTCTAACTATGTGCATGGAAGTCATGAACTATTTAATAACAACTGTTTTCAGTAATATTTTCCCTTTTGTGTTCATATACATATAGTGCTCATTAAGTTTAAATAAAATTCAGGTTTTGAATTAATGAAATCTTACATTTCTAATTATTTTATAAAATATAAGAATTTTGTTAATTAATACATTTTCAGACGAATGGAAGTTGGAGATTCACAGTTATATTTAATTGATGCTATTGTAAAAAATGAACCAAAAGGAAATAAATTAATCGAACAATGGCAACATGAAAGTGGTGAAGCAACAAAAGGCATGTATCCGCCTTCTTCTGTCCAATGTCTCTTGAGAATTTATTTAAACTCTGCACTCTCTGATCAAGTGAAAGATTTTATAACAATTTACTTTTTGATTGACGTTTGTTCTACAAAAGAGTAAGTATTTTCAGTATTATTTTTAAAATATTTATTGTTTAAAGAATTAATGAAAACATATTAATTTCAGTCTGAATGCAACAATTGCAAATCGAATGTGTAATTTCGCTATTGAATTTGATGTTGAAAATGAAGGATTGAATACATTAGTTCGTGCTAGTTGGTTATTTGATCACGATATGTTTAAAGTAAATTTTATATTTGTTTATTATTTCATTTTGGTTAATTTTTATTTCTATTTTAAGGATGCTATGGAAGTTTTATCAAGTAATAAAGAATGGAAAATTGAGAATGATAAATCATGGGATTGGTATCATTGGACAGTCTTGAAATTACTTGTATTTAAAAATGAATATTTTTGGGCACAATTTTACGTGAAACTCGCCAATATTGACATAAAGAACATAGAAGAGCATAAGTAAGATAAATTAATGTATATATTAGGCTCTCAAGTTTCTGAAATATTTCTATTGATTCTTAACGTATTATTTAAGGAAATAATGGTAGAAATACATATCTTTTATCTTAACTTTTGTATGTATAAAAACTCAATTAAGTGGAATGTAAAAATAAACGAAAATAGAGTATTCTGAATCAAAGTTACCATTAAACAATTTCCTATTTACTTATTATTAATTAAATGTAATTATTATAACATAATCTTTACTTTATTTAAATATATATAATAAAACAATTTTTGAAAATATTTTAATTTCATCAAAATTAATTATACTTTGACTACTATTTTATATACAAATGTATCTTACTTTTTATTTTGTTTACTACATTGACAATATTCGAATTTCAGATTTTATATCAACTTACAAATCATGAATGATGAATGTTTTGATGCTGTTGATTATATTCGTCCTAAAGCTCTCAAAGAAAAAGAAATTTTGTTTGAATATTTTTTTGACCGTAAGTTTTGTGAATTAAATGTTTATGTAACATTCAATTTGACTAATTTTATTTTCATTCTTAGGTTGCAGAGAAACAAATAAATTAAAATGCTTGTTAAATTACCCTTGGGAATCGGAAGAAGACCAGTTATTTTTTTCATACTTACAGAGATTTAATGACTCGGAATCATTATCTTATCAATTGTTATTTTTGCTACAACAAGGAAGGTAATAATAAACTAATAGATTTTTAGACAAAATATAATTTTTTCTTTTATGAATGCTTGGCTTGCAGGTTTACTAATGACCATATTCAGCATTCTTTTATTTAATATTCATTATTAATAAAATTTACTGGATTATTCTGATATTTGATTTTATTTGTTGCCCTATTTATGAAATAATATGAAATTACATTATACATCACAAAAAAAACTTAAAAGGTTCTTTATTTAAATACTATTTATTAAGTTGTGAATACCTACAATTTTTTTTAGGTATTTGGAAGCTACAGAACTCAATAAATCATTGGAATGTGTAAATAAATCAAAAATTTGTGAAGACCTTGCAATTACTAGTCTTTTAGTTCGTGGATTTGAAAGAAATATACCTGCAATTATGAAAGAAAGTTATATCCGTCCTCCTCAAAAAAGTCTTTATAAAAAATCAGGTATGGTATTTGATAATATTTAATATAATATCGTATTTATTCAAAAAATAATTAATAATTTTTGATTAAATTATTAATGCTAGAATATCTTTAGTTATTCATTTATTTAATTACCGTTTTTAGAAATTTTCACCAAGTTTTTGAACTCCGATAGTAAAATGTTTAACATTAATGATAAAAGAAAAGATAATATTCCAAAAATGAAGAATTCTTCTATTGGGCCATCATCAAATTCAATGTAAGTAAATATAATTTTTTCAATTACATCATTATTTCAATTATAAATAAATATACTTTAATTTTTTTTGTAGAAACCTTATTATACCAGCAAACACTATTATACGAAAGCGTTCACCTACATATGATCCAATTAGTAACGAGAAACGAAGGAAAATTATTGCAGAAGATATATTAAGCCCTCCTAAAGCTATTAAGGAAAATGAGAAACCAATTGAAAAACATGTGTTAGAGATCCTCAATACTCCATTGGTAGAAAAAACTGTTTTCTCGCCCTTAGTTAGGAGTTATCCTTCAATTTTAAAGGTACATAACATTTATTTCTAACTACAGTAGAACCTCGATTATCCGAACTAATTGGGACCGCATCTAGTTCGGATACGCAAAAGTTCGGATATTGGAAATATAAAATAAAAGTATTTATTATTATTATTAATATTCTATTAGAATTACATTATTACATTACATTATCAGAAATACATTACATTATTAGAAATAAATTAGGTACATACATACATTATTAGAAATAAATAAATACATAATTAAATAAACATTACATTTATTTTATTTATTATAATTTTTTGACATAATTATCAATTTTAATTTGACGAATTCGGATAACAGAACGTTCGGATACGCTAATTATAGTTCGGATAATAGAGGGTTCGTATAACGGAGGTTCGGATAATCGAGGTTCTACTGTATTTCAATAATATAAATTAATTAATTCTTAAATGACTACCTCTTATTGTTGTTTCTATCATGATATTATTTGCCACTCAAAAACTCTCTAGTTTTAAGACATATTTCATAACTTAATAAAGTTCTATAATTTTAAAAATGTCTTGGCCTAGAAATTCTTTCAATATATTTTTTTCTTTAACATATTGTTCTATTAACAATCAACCAATTAAATCTTAATCTACACGTTTGTAATAAAGAAAAAAAGACTATAAAATTAAATTTATTAATAATGATAATTATTTATATTACAACAACTTAAAACGCAGTAGTATAGTCAGTAACACTGATATTTTTTTTCTAACAAATTAAACATAAAAACATATTTTATTCTATTATATTATTTTGGATTTTGTTGATTAATATTGGTTATCAAGAATTCAATAACCAATGACATACATTAAGCATATTGACAGTGCATTTATGCCCAATTTTTATCTGCCTTACAAAATATTTGTATTTTAATTTAAGATAAAAAAAATATAATTTATGAATTTTTAAATAGATTAACCATTATCATCATTTAATAGTTTAAATAATGTAACAACAAAATGTTATTGTTTTATGTATTGTATAATATTTATATGACTATGGTTTTAGACTGGATCTGCTAAAATTCATGACCGAATATCATCAATAAAAGACAATGAAATATCAACAGCTAAAACTACTTTAAGATTCAGTCTACCTGGTGATACTGACACAGAAATTAAACCGTAAGTTTTAATGGAGATTTCATAAAAATAATTTCTTTAGAAACAATTCATCAGTAATGTTTATTGAAAATAAATTGTGGTGTTTAAAAATCTATTTATCAACCGGTTTTTTACCTTAAAAAGTAATTCTTTTGACAATTATTTCTTTAAAACATAAATATGTGATTGAAGTTCATAAGTTATAAATTTACAACTTTAAACTAATAATTTGATCCGATTAAATGTATCCTTAAAAATTGATTAATAATTTATAACTAATTTTTATTAAATTCGATTTCACAATTTTTTTAATTTAGCTGTAAACATAATTAACATCCATTAAAACAGTGTTTTCCAATTATGGTACATGGGCATGTCTATTTCTATCTTATTTTTTTTTTGCTGGTTCATTTTTCAAAAAAATATTATGATTTAATGAATGAGTACCAGTATCATTAGTACACATTGTATTTTTCCACTTTTATAAGCGATGTTAATGAACAATAAAAAAAAGGTTTTCCTAGATTTCTCAGGATTGATGTGATTCGTTACCTATTAAAAATAATTTAAGTGGTTGGTTAAAATGTTGGGAAACATTGCATTAAAAGGACTGAACTTGCAACAAAATAATGATGTATTATAAGTTTAAGTATAGCAAAATAAAAAAATTATTTTTATACATATAATAAATCTTGATCCATTCATTT
Organism: Drepanosiphum platanoidis; assembly: GCA_948098885.1. NCBI lineage: Eukaryota > Metazoa > Arthropoda > Insecta > Hemiptera > Aphididae > Drepanosiphum > Drepanosiphum platanoidis. The sequence continues at coordinate 4,267,971 of OX402533.1, forward strand.
TATACAAAACTAAACTGAATTGTTTGAAAAATGTATCCAAGCTTTTCATTTAAATTTTCAAAAAAAAAAAAATGGGTAAAAAATTAATTTCATATGATATTTTTATAGATCTGATTTTCTAAAGAATGCAGATACTCCAAAGACAGATAAACAAAATAATGTAAGCATTGAAAACTGTTATGCAAATGGTTCATCAAATAAAATCATCACACAGCCCATGTCAATTACTTTACATGATGAGAATGTTGAAACAGTATCATTAGATTCCGTGTGCATAATTAATGAAGAAAATGAAAAAATGGATATTTCTGAAGATAATTCATATGTGGAAACTCAAACAGAAAATAATGTTGTAAATTCACAAAAGAGAATTTTAACAATAAATTTGTCAGATGAAGAAGAAGAAGAACAAATGGAAGTAATAAATATGTCAAATACTATACCACCTATAATTAAAAATTATACTCCAAATGAAAACAAAAACCAAAACTTGATTTTTGGTTACCGAGGAATTGAGATTGAAGTCATAGACAGGCCCATGCCCATTCCAGAAGTTAGAAAAAAAAATTCGGATAAAAAATTGAATGAAAGTTACTTAATGAGTATCACAATCATTAATAAAGAATCTCAAAAAACAGATTCGGATAAAAAATTGTCTAAAAGTAATGAAAATGTCAAAGTCAGTAACATTAATAAAAAATCTCAATCATGCAATAAAAATATACATTCGTCTTCAAATTTTGTTGGAGAAGCCAGCAATTATGATTCAACACAATCAATAGCTTCTGCCGATGATGATGTGGAATTCTTGGGCTATGCAAACGATTCATCTTTTGAAGAGTCGTGTAGTGATTCATCAAGTGGTGCTAGTGATTCATCAAATGATGCTAGCGATTCATCAAATGATGCTAGTGATTCATCAAATGATGCTAGTCATTTAAATGAAACAGCGCATGGTAGATTTAAATCAGAAAACACAGTTATTACTGTTGAATCTAATGACGAAATTTTAGATGACAATGTTAAAGAATTTGAGGATGAAGTAGAAGAAGAAATTGGAGAAGAAATTGTTGAAGAAGTTGGAGAAGAAGTTGAAGAAGAAGTTGAAGAAGAAGTTGAAGAAGAAGTTGAAGAAGAAGTTGAAGAAGAAGTTGAAGAAGAATTTGAAGAAGAAGTTGGAGAAGAAGTTGAAGAAGAAGTTGGAGAAGAAGTTGGAGATGAAGAAGAAGAAGAAGAAGAAGAAATCCAAATAGAACAATGTGAAATCATAACTTCAGAAGACGATTCTGAACAACATGAAACATATTTGAAGAATGAAGATAATGATTCGAGTTTGTGTAGTGATGTAATTGATGAAAATGATCATTTGGAACCGATAACAGAAGCATTTATTGAAGATCGACCTCAAGTCGAACTCAACATGGAAAGTTATGAAAATTTTTGTACTGATTTTTATGTACAAAATGAAGCAAATAATATGGAAAATCCAAACATAGAATTCATTACAGAAGAAGAAGAAAATCACGGTATAAATTGTAATATAGAATATGAAGATAATAGTGTAAAATCAGATTTAGAAAATGAAGAAAATAACATTGGAACATTTTATAAAACCGATGAAAATAATGATGACAAATTTGATGATGAAAATTTAGAGATTGTCGATAATTTTGAAGTAACATATTCTTATGTTGCACAACCACATCCTACTCCTACTTTAAATGTAAGCAGAGACAATTACTTTCTTAATGATGAAAATAAAACTGAAGAGGTGATCATAGAAAATTACAATAATGTTATGGTTGAAGATAAAAATAGTGATTTAAGTGAAAATCACACTACTACAACAAATAACTCTATTCAACTAAATGAATATCAAAATACAGATGAAGTATACAAAGCCGAGAATGATGATAGTTCTGTAACAGTAGTAGAACATCCATCTGCTAATGACAATAACTTGGTAGTTTCAACCATCAAGGAAAGTCCAATATCTTACAATAGCATAAATAATTTCACAGTGAGTACAGTTTCGCAATCAATCCAACAAGAAAATCAAGATGTAGAAGTTGATCAGAATACTCCATTTTTGTTTGGTACATCATTTTTTGGTCAGCAAGAAATTCCTGACAAGCCAATGTTACTTTTTGGCCAAGTGTATTCCTTTGAAAACGAACAAAATGTCATCAATTCACAGAATGATAATCCTGAAACTGAAACCCAAATTATAGTCAACCTCAAAGATGTAAATTCTGATAAAGAATCGGATGAAGTAGAAGTAGTTGATGACATCCATGATATTTTAGAGCTAGAATCATTACCTGAAAGCAATCCAGATGAAAATTTGACTGTTCGCGATCATTCAAGATCTAATAGTTTACAACCTGAGAATGAATGTGATGAAACATTTTGTAGTATTGATACTATTTCTAAACAAACAGTTGTCAATTCTCAACAATCTACCGATAGTTTTTCTATTAATAATCAAACTAAAACTGAAAATCAACTTTCTAAAACAAACATGGAATTAACTATGATATCTCAAGAGCTGGAAAATGAACAATTAGCTGATAATAGTAAATTATCAACTAACAATTGTTCTGAAAACATTGATGTACTGCAAACTGAAACTGAAAACCAGGTTTTCAAAACAAATGTTAATCAAGCAGAGAAATCTCTTGAGTTGGAAAATGAACCAACAGCTGATAATTGTCAATTATCAAGTGACAATCATTCTGACAACATGGATGTACCGCAAACTGAAACTGAAAACCAGGTTTTCAAAACAAATGTTAATCAAGCAGAGAAATCTCTTGAGTTGGAAAATGAACCAACAGCTGATAATTGTCAATTATCAAGTGACAATCATTCTGAAAACATGGATGTACCGCAAACTGAAACTGAATACCAGGTTTTGAATACAAATGTTAATCAAGCAGAGGATTCTGAACAGTTGGAAAATATAGAATTGACTAGTGATAATGAAAATCAACTCGTGCCTTTACAATTGGATGGAAAAACTAATGAGTGTATTATTAATCTGGTTGAAGCTAAAAAATTGTCTAATGTTGTTTTAAATAATGAAGAAATTGACAATGTGCAATCAATATGTTCTCAGAATGCAGAGGTTAAGAAATCCCTTCCAAAACTTCGAAGAAGTGTTAGAGCAACTAGTGAACAAAAGGAAACAAATTCAATTATTATGACCCGATCAAGACGTGCAAAATCTGTCAACACTTATTCATCTATTGAGTATCAACATACTTTTAATGACAATGCAACTAAACACTCAAGTTCAGTATCTAAGCCACATGATAATAAGTTGGAAAATAACTTGAATTCTGAAATAATTAATGAAGAAAATAAACAGGAACAAGTTGATACTAGTACTCTAGAATATATAGGATATGAACATAACAAGTCAATGACTAAAAGCGTAGACAATTTATCAGAGAACTCTTATGGTTTTATTGAAAAACAAAAATTGCCACAGTCATCAAATAAAACACTCGAACGGAGGACTAGATCAAAAAGCGAGCAACCTTTAGAAAAAACAAGTACAACTGATAACTATGAAGACGGCAGTTATTCAAATTCTATTCGGCGAACACCCTTAAGGAGATGTGCATCAAAATCAATAGATTACTCGATAAATTCTCTAGATAATATACAAGACGATAAAATAATTAAAAGAAGACTTAGAACTAAAAGTGAAACAAACCTTAATGAAGTAGAAACTAGTTCATTTAATGTTTTTCGCACTTCTGATATGATTAAAGATAAGGCCAGACAAGTCAGAGTATCATTATCAAAGAAAACATCTAAAAGTCAAAAAAATATACCTTCAACTAAACATGAAAGCAGTAGCTCTAAGTCTTCAGCTCGTGAAGAGAATATTAAAACTACGTTTGGTTTAGAGTTAATTCCTGAAGAAGATTCAATAAATTCTGATAAAAATGTAAAAATTGATCATGGACCTCTAGCAAGGAAGTCAAAATTCAATTTCTCAACGGGTGCATCAAAATCAATAGAGCAAGATAATTCAAATTTAAATTCACAACAAGATGAAAAATTAAAAACTCCCAGAAGAAGAGCTAAATCAATAGATCCAGATCCTGCTAGGTATAAAAGTCTAACACTGTCTGGTGTAAAAGCCAAAAAGAACCCGAAAAAAAGTGCAAGTCTCAATTTATTAATTTCAAACGATAAAAATACTACCGAAGAAAATGATGTCATTAAAACATTGGTACCCGTTAAAATGAAAAAACGCTCATTAGCTGAGTACGATAATAATAGAAAAAAGCCAAAAATTACAAAGCAAGTTGAAGCGGCCGAGTCATCAAATTCTGAAAATGAAGATTCTGATTCTGATAATTCTATAGATTCTAAAGGTATTATGACGAGGTCAAAGTTTCAGAATTCTTCTTACAAATTAGAGATAGAAGACAATCTATATGAAAGCGACAACAAATCAATTGTTGAGACTACTAAAGCCTCGACTTCAGCTATCAAAGTAAAACCAAAAGTTAATGCAGGAAAAAGAAAAATATCCCCTAACAGTACAAATGAAGTTGAGAATTCTGCAAAAAAATCGATTTTGATTGATAAAAGCAAGTCTGATGTAGACAAATCAATAATTAAAGGAAAAACTAGAAACAAGGTTAGTTAATTTCAAATAGTTTATATTTAAAATCAAATGTGTTTTCTTCATCTATAAACCGTGTTTCAAAATATTATTTAACATATTATATACTTTTAAGTTAATAACTGAGAAAATCTTTCTAAAGTAGTAATTATTAACAATGTCTGTAGTTATGAAAGATAATTTATCAAAATAAAAAAAAGAACATATAATTAATTTTATTGTTAATAATATATGAAGGAAAGCCGAATTTAAGTTGGTTAATTTTCCGACAAGTGATATTAGAAAAATTGTTATCCAATTATATATTTGTTTTTAAAAATATGAATTAGAATTAAAAATTTAAACAGTTTTATTTTGAACAATAATTTTTACCAACTTTTCTGATAATATGGTTGAAATTTTTGGCATTTTTATTGAAACATTTGTTTGTAATAGTCTTAAACTGATTAATACAGTACAACATTAATGTATAATAAATCTATATATTTTAGTAGGTACATTCAAATTCAAATTAAAAAACGTTATAGTAACCGTTTTTACATTTTATGAAAATTACTGTTCAGGTTATTTTATATTTATATTTTTTTTTAAAGGAAACGATGGAAGTACCAAAAAAATATTTAATCGAGAAACGAATGACACGTTCTCAGTCTACGTCTGTTGTCGGGTAAGAATTTTATTTACTATTTAGATATACAATTACCGTGTTTTAAGTTGTTCCTTATAAATTCAACTTAATGTTTCTATACTTTAATCAACAAAAATACAGACATTTTTTTATGATTTTAATCGATTATTATCTACTCATTTACACTAAAAACTATCACACATTTTAGTTGTAAAATGTAAGTGTAACCACAATTTCATATTATGAAGTGGAGGGTGTCCATAAAGTAAGTTGATCGAATTTGTGTTGGACGTGGGAAATTTTTTTTGACAATGTTAGTAATTCTGACGCGTAGAAGGGTTCCAAACCAATGATACTAAATATTATTTAATAAGTTGTAATAAGTAATATTAATTTAATCTAACTTGAAATTGAATAAAATTATTTTTGTGGGATTGACTAGTCGTGAGAAACAATAGAAATGCAATACATTCAGTTTTTACCATCTAAAATTCTATGTTTCACTTGGTTTGAGTATTCGATGACCCATTATGAATAGTATAGACCAGCATCCCGATTGATTTCAAATTATTGCGACGAATTATTATTATCCAACTGTTTTACACTATATTTTTTTTCTTTCATTATCTCTGAAATTATATTTTTGCATGTTGATCGCATATTATTGTTCATAATTTTCTATGAATTCATGTTTCAGACAAGACGATACTGCCAATAACACCTTTTCAACAATACAACCGGATAGCAAGAAGACGCCAAGAAAAGCCAAACAAAAGAAATAAATGAAGCTGTGCATAATTTTCAGTTTTATTTTTATACTCTTGTTTATATATAATTTTAATTTAAACTTCACTAGTACTATGAGCGATATTGGTTTATAGTGAGACACTAGGACATCACAACATTTATTTCCAAGGAGTTGTAACCTGTATATCTTAGATTTATGTTAGCTTATTCAACTACCAAGACATTGGCATAATTTCCATTTAAATCACTAAATGTTAACTGTACTGTTGCAGTATAGTGAACAGGTTTTTTTTTTTTTTATTATTATTTTTTCAAAAGTGAACTCAAAGTAGACAAATGTGTCTGTATTTTTTTATTGTAAAAATATTTAGCGTTATATAAATCAATAATTTGCTCGTTCAACTTAATTTTCGATAACAAGTTTTAGTTATGCTTTAAGTCTTTGGTAAATGTTGAAGTAAGAATAAAAATAAAATTAATGTCAAATTTAATATGACATATAAAATACAATTGATTCATTATTACAAAAAAATGTATTTTTACTATTGTGAAATGTAATATATATTTTTAATTTTTATTCTCAATACATGGATGTATGATGTTTTATATCTGCGATTAAACATATCGCTGTGTTTTATTCATAATTAGTGGAATAAATTGTACGTTTGATATTAATACACTAATTGTTTTTTTTTTTTATTTAGTTTTTCCTTTGTGTCATTCATAGTTTATACCTTTTTTTTTCATTATTTCGATACTAAAATTATTTACAAAGCCTCTTTAAAATAATATAGATTACAAAAAAGATGAGTTGAACAACATAAACTAGCTGTCCCGGGCGCAGTGTTAAACAGAAATATTTTTAAGATTTAAAGCCAAATGTGGAATCTATTTTTTTCTTGCTTTATTTATCTTGCTTATCTGTGCTTTTTAATTTTTTCGTTTGTGAGTCTACTTGAAATTTTCTTTATTTTTTAATTTTTTATTTCAATTTGCATTCAATATTTCTGGATACACTGCGCGTTGAGCGTCTCGCCTAGAGCCAGCACGAATAGAATTTGTTTGCGAGTGACAGAGCCACGGACGATTGACCATGGGACGGTCAGGTCTAAACCTGCAACGTTTAACGTTCGACCCTGTGCCTTATTGATGGTCATTGAAAAGCATAGTTTTACGGGAAACCAATGGTGAAAATAAACCATAGAAAACACCCTAGGAATTTCGAAAAATTCGGTTTTTAAGAAGCCCTTAATGGACTGTTGAATGGATTTCAGAAAAAGATGCTATACGTTTTTGAATTGAGAAACTGTTATATGGTCTTCATAAAAAAACCGAATATCAGAAAAATAAAAAAACCTTTATTTGTCAGGAATTTGAAAATTTATTTCAATGGATTTCTACAATACAAAACCATAGAAATCAAATAATCTTTGAGTGTGGCATTATATTGATTAACCTTATACATTTTTGATATCTATACAAGACAGTATTTTCCAATAACACTAACATACAGATATTTTGTTTGTGCTACCGACTAATTTGTTGATAGAGTTATATTAGACAAATTTTACTACATTTTTAGTGAATTTATATGACTGCTTTTAATGAAGTATTTTTACAAAAAAATTATAATACTAATAATAACAATCTCATTAGTTTAATCTTTTGTTCATAAATCACTCATTCTTATTTTCACACAAGTCATTGATTAATTAAAAAATAACGGTTAATGTTGAAGCTAAACCAAATGAACTTTTTAATTATCATTATTACACAAAATTCATAAAAAAAAAAAAAAAAAAAAACAATTATAAAGTAATAAATTATAATAAAACGACTAGTAAGAATAGAGAATATAATTAATATTGACTAAATGAAAAAATTGTTTATACATATTAAAAATAATTTAGATAATCATTGCTTAAATGCATAATTTTTAGCAATTGATTGGCATCCTTAATTAAAATATTTGATTTATTTTAAATATACAAAATATTAGGTACACATTGTAAAAATTCATAAAGATTTAAAAAATACCTTTCTTATATCAAAATTATAAAATAAATTGTTAACTTATAAATTATAGGATTCATATGTATTCTTTTTAATAATAAATAAATAAACTGTGCAGAGAAAAGAGATCATCTAGTTAATAATTACTACACTTGGTTGGTGAGACAGTTTTTATACAAAATTGGCAAATCAATGAAACAAAATTATTGTCATTGAGGAAGCTAAATATTGTACATTTATCTCATAGTGTTTCACAATGAAAAAACAAATTTCAAGTATTTACATTTAAAGATATCAATACAACATTTAAATTGCCTTACATCTTACTGTATACCAATTTCCGAAGAGGATTGGAAGCAGCAATTGTTCATTTATTTTTTACACAAACACAACATACTCAACATAGTAACTATTTCCAACATACCGATTCCTCCAAGAGGTGCGCTAAATATTTTTAAAACAGATTTGAATCCTCCATGCAGTTTTATTTTAGATTGGTTTTCTTATTTTTACAATTATATCATTTAAAACCTTAATAAGACCATGAAAATGTTTAAAAAAAATGTCAATATTATTACATTTTTTGTAAACTTTTAAAAAAAATTAAATAATTTTCAAAATGTTTATTTTCAATAAACCTAACTGGTATGTTGGGAAAAAAAATACCTCCATTGAAACAGAGGTAACAAAAAAACCGTTTGCAACTCTTTAAGAGCATGAGCATATACTGTTTTCAACTGAACTTGAGCATTAATCATGAAGTTTGAAAGAGAAGAATATTTTTAAGAAAATGTCATTCGTTTTTATAAAATTGAATACAATACCAATGTTTTAAAATGTAATAAAATATAAGTTATAGCTATTTAAAAAGGAAACTTAAAATACAAATTTCTTTGTTAGACAACATTTTTACAACTAATAAAAATCTTCAGATTTAGTAATTCAGTGAACACAGTTAATTAGACTCACTTTCAGATCAGCACAAAGTGAGTATTATAACTGGATGAACCAAATAAATTAAGTGGGAAAATTAAACGATTATATATTAGTATACGCCAGAACTATTTCAGGCGATTTTGAGTCTTATAAGTTATTGAATCTTATAACTATGAGTCTTATGGCAGGGTCTACTTTAGGTGTCTTAGGTCTGACAGAATTTTGCAATATTAGTCATAAAATAGATGAAGACAGTATATGCAATCATTATGTGCTCTTAAGATGATGCAAATGGGCGTGAGAAGGTAAGCCATTAATGCGACAAACAACTTCTTGACGGACATTTTCTAAGGTCTGATAAATTAAACGGAAAGTTGGACGTGAATCAGGCTTTCGACTCCAACACTGTTTCATTAAATCATATGCTAATTTAGGAGTGTTTTCTGGGCAATTCATAACATTGCCGTCTTTAATGAATTTAACAACTTCTTCATGTGTCATACCATAATAGGGTTGAAGTGCAAAAGAAAATATTTCCCAAAGACATACACCGAATGCCCAAACATCGGATTCAACAGTATACTTATTATAAAGAATACTTTCTAAAGGCATCCATCGAACTGGTATCGCATCGTGTTCATCTCCCTTATAATAGTCTTGTAAATACATTTTTTGAGAAAGCCCAAAATCGGCAATTTTCACTGTCATTGTATCGTCAATCAAACAATTTCTTGTGGCTAAGTCTCTATGTACAAACTTTCTGTCAGATAAATAAACCATTCCAGAAGCAATTTGTTGAGCTATTTTCAACATATCTAAATTCGTCAAATTTAAATCTCGAAAAATATCACCCCTTGATTCAGTTGAATGTACAATGTAATTGCTTGGCGCACATGAGCGAAGAAACTCATTTAAGTCACCACGACCCATGTACTCAAAAAGTAAACACATTGGTTTACCTAGAGCACAAACCCCTAATAATTTAACAATATTAGGATGATCAAATTCTGACAATAAACAAGCCTCGCGTTCAAAATCAACTTGGAGATCATTTGATGCTTCATCTTTCAACATTTTCACAGCAACTAATGTGAATTCTTCATCTTTCAAGAGACCTGGTGCTTTTGCCTGAAAATATTTAAGATTCATAAAAATGACATGATTAATAAGACTATATTTTATTTCTAACCTGGAATACACGCCCAAAGGCTCCTTGTCCTAAGTCTTTAACATATATTATATTGTTTCTGGGAAACTCGAGTTTTTCTAATTTTGGATTTGAACACATTCCATATTGGTGATATGCAGAATTACTTGGTAATTTATCAAGATCGATATCAACTTCCTAAAATCAGATATAACAGGTCAATAAGACTTTAAGAGTTACAGTAAAAAAATTTATATTACATTTTATACAAAATAAGCATTAATAAGAATCTTAATGATGACTGTAGTCCAATTTTGTATGCATTTTTATATTTGTACAGTAAGCAGTTCGATGGGAGTAAGAAATGTCAAAGATTTGTTTAAGAAGATGCCACACCCGCATGTGTTTTCTTTGTTTTACAAACAAACTAAAGGGCGAATTTGCTTTCTGTAGAATCAATATTGTGTATTTAACTTAGATATTAGATATTAAATGACCTTTTGTCAAACTTAAAGGTTATAAAACATTATTTGTGTTCTCTCGTCAGTTTTTACGGTATTTAAATTTGTAAGCAAATTATGAGCATTTTAATATATTAATATTTAACATACTCATAACTATATAACTAGGGTATGATGTCCACTTAATAAAGAATGCATAGGAAAAAATTACAGAGTGTATGAACAGATATTTTAGGGATGACGGCATATTTTTCTTAATTTTTTAAAATTTTGATGGCATATTTGGTTGATATTTCAAAGCTTTTTAGTACACACAAATCTGAACTAAGTGATGTTATGTAATTGTTAGTATAAAATAGTATTATAAATATTTACTTGAGTTAGTGCTGATCTATATGAAGTTTTATTGGATAACAATTTATTGCATAATACTAATATCAAAATTGATACTAAAAGTATCAAAATTCCAACAATTACAAGAAATATATGCAAATGTGTTGTTGAAGTTTGATCAATAAATGTTTCAATATAATTAATTATCATTGAAATATCGTGGTTAATTGTAACATTATTAATATTATCAACTTTTGTTTCCACTATTTCGGTTACATTTTTATCTAAAAATATATAAAAGAACAACATTAATAACAGGTTACAATAATTGCATTAAAATTTGAAAGTACAGAACAAATTGAATCTTACCACAAGGCGGTATATCACATTTCTGCCACCTTACATCAGGGTTCATAGTATAACACCAGGGAGAAGATTCTTCGCCTCCAGCATTTCGGCAATAATTTTCAGAATTTTGTATTTCTGGAAATACATTGGGTGGCCTCACAAAATCATGAGGATTTTTAGAGTCCCATCGTTGGCATGGCAAACCAGATTTAGTAACATTAACATATCCTTGATAAAAACGGCCATTTCCACGAATACAATCAGCTACAAAAATAAAAAAACCAACTAGAATACTACTTTGAAAACTTTATAAATAGAGCTGGGATATTGATAAATTTCGCATTTTTCTTTTAACATCTTTCGAGCTAAAATTGTGTTTCTTTAACATGGCATTTTATAATAGTAACAGGGCAGTTTTTGAAATATTTATGTCATTTTCTGTAACACTTTAGGTAATTTTTAGATTAAAACAAACAGTTAATTTTATTACTTCAATTTAGTAAGTTTAACTTAGTTTACATTTTCTATTTTAAATTAATCAAAAAAATTAGAAAAATAAAAAATTTACATTTAAATTTTTTAAACAATAATTATTTTGATAATTGAATAATAAAATGTATTTAAAAAAATAGACATATTATAATAGATTGTTAATATTTTTTGTATACCTGTCAAATTAAAACTAAATCAAATTGATTTGATTTATAATAAATATTTAGCTGAGTTAATTTAAAATGAATGAAAGTATAAATCATCATATACCAAAAAAACAAATAAAAATAAACTAAGCTATATAATAGGCACTTACTTGTTATTTCATCTTGTTTTAACTCTGTGAGCATAGCATGTGAACACACTGGTTTACCATTCTGTGTATTTTTCGGTAAGCTCTCGCAATGTGGTAAAGAAAAATGTCCTTTGGATTTATAAAAAATTCCTCTTTGTTTATTTGCTTCGATTAAAGCCCATTCTTTATAACAAAATAATTCTCGAACAGCAATACAATCTTCATAACAAAGTGGAAAATATGTATCTTGATTGCAATGAGGAAATGCATACAAACATAACAATTTCTGAAAATAATATAAATATTCTTAATATTGAATATCTAATTCAATAATAATTTAATTATAATGGCTGAAACTGAAATAATACCTCAGCTGCTGGTTTACATCTATTTGAAAAGGATGGTAACATTTCATCCCATAATCCAGAAGTAATGATTTCATTTTGTTCACTTCCTTCATTTTCTAAGGTATTGTTAAACCATATAAGAATTGAAGCATTCAAATATTTTCTACATATTTTTCCAGTATACTGAGCACAATATCCTTTGGGATTATCTAAAATCAAAATGTTGGTCATGAATAGGGCTAAGATTTATATGCAATAAAAAATGATTAAATAAGCATTTACATTTTTTCAAATTCCAAAAATGTAAAAAACAATTTTTCGCAAATAATATTATTTGGACTTGGCTTTTAAATCATTTTAATTGTATTTATATATGTATAAAAACATTTTTTTTTAAAGGAATAACTTAATTAAAAATAATACTAGGTATACAGTATTTCAGTGTCAGTTTTGAGAGCATCGGTAGAAAAATATATACCTAATTGTCCTAGTTGGACATCTTCAATTTGAACTTTCCGAATTTATTGAAATTATTTTTAAAATGTTATGCTTAATATTATGCATAAATAATGTAATATGAAATTTAAACCTATGACAAGGCAGCGTTATCAATCACAGTTCATCAATTTGTTGCCTTAATATTGTCATATTTGTGCATAACCATCCCGAGAAAGATTCTCAAAATATTTTAATATGTAATTATAAACATTTTGATAAAAAAAAATTAAATTTATTATACTGAGTAAAAATTATTCTATTCAATTGAGAATGAGATAAATAATATAAATTGCAAACAAACAATTTTAACTATAGGAAAGTAATGGCTGCATACGAATTGCGTCCCCGAAATAAAAATTGCGATTAGTGATATACTAATTATTGTGTCCCAGTTTTTCTATACGACTATACTAATTGCGTCCCGATTATCTGATATCAGAATATACCTATGATATTCTCAATCAATAATCGATATGACTATATGAGTTAGTTGAATTTAAACAAATTTATATTAAAAATCTTTAATTAATAGACAGATAATGAAACTTAAAAAAATATATTTTTTAAACATTTTTATGGAATGTACATCAACATATTACTTTGATAATTGGTAATAATAATTAAACTAGGAGCCCAATAAATTTAAGTTTTACTGTTATACTCGTACAAAATGAAATTTTTTGAGATATTTTAATATCTCTTTATGATTAAAAATTCAAAAGTTAGTCTCTATGACTATATAGGTGTGTATTAAATGGGAAGGAAAATAATGTATTTACATCGGACGCAATAAGTGTAGTTGTTAAATATTATCCGGGCGCGATTAGTGCAGTTGTTAAATATTATCGGGACACAATTTGTATGAAAAAGGACTAGAGAAAGACGCAATTCGTTTGCTGCAAAAAAAAAATGTAAATGGATAACAATCCTAGTCCTAACTCAAGGGCGTCATTTGATAGAGAATGCAAGGTATGCGTATGCATCCCCACAGTACAATATTATTAATCGCCAGCCTGGTCAGAATCTGCATGTAAAATATATGATCGGTAATGAAACCGATTAATGGTTTAGAGAATATTGGTAGTATATTTACTTAATTGTATTGATTCTCGGAACAATGTGATCCATATTACAAACAGCAATGACGTCCAATGAATGAAATCCATTTAGTTAATCGGTGTCCGTTTGTGACCGCACGTCATTCGCACGCGAGTTTGGAGAGATGGATCGGGGGCGAAACAAATTATTTGCCTCGTCGCTTGCGATTTTCGACGAGATGCACAGCGGCGCGGTGACGAACAGATGAATAAATTCCAAACGGGCGTGTTCTGAAGCGATCTGTTTTCCTCATCAGCCTGTGTTCATTGACAGATTCAATAAGAGATGAATATGAATCGGCCGAAAACGATTATCCGTTTCGGTAACATGACGTGCAATAACCGAACGTCGTCATTGTCGCCGGGCCGATGTTTCGGACGCGTCGGCGCTGGCGATTTGCGATCAAACGGTCGACGCTGAAAATAATACGTTAGGGTTGCGCTCACATTACGACGACGATTATTTAATAAATAAATAATAACTTTCAATTGCGTTAAAACAATACGCGCACGGGACAACGATAGGTATCGAAATATTGATAAAACACAATGTTAAATAGTTTGTTGTCGTCTGTTGATAAGCGGTTCGAAAACTGATAAAAACGTTTCTCGCCGTCGTCGTCGGTCCAGTGGATCGATGATGCAATGAAATACATTTCGCTGGCGTTTTCGACGCCGGACAACTTACATGTAGGCATGTGTAGTGGCGACGAAAACCGAACGCCGCGCCGTAAACATAATAAACCCAAGCGATTTCCAGAAATGTCTACAATTTTTACCATTATAATGTGTTATAGCGTCTTTTGTCAAAGTATTTTTCGTTTTCGGGTGTGTACGAATCCTTTTTATTAGTGGGGCAGGGGGTCAGTTGCCCCGAACGTACAATTTTTAAGGTTACAACAATTTTAATGTAGTTTTTGTTTTTAGAAAAATGTGTATAATAATACGTATGTGTTTTGACATATTACACTATGAGAAAAAAATGATTTATAATTAAACGAACGTTTACAAATTCTATCAAAATAATTTTGTTTATAAAATGCGCACGTGCAATAGGAATATAAAAATTATCATTTATCACAGACGAAGAGTCAAATAAAATATTATTTATTATTCTCAGAGAGGAGTTTTTTTTTTTTTGTGTCAGGTTTTGTGTAGAAAAATTATGATTCGTTTATTAGCAATAATATACGAGAACAATAAACAATACCTGTCATTTTTTGTGGTAACTCGTCGTAGAAAATTGTCGTCATTACTTATTACCGACACCTAATCGAGATTTTGTGGTCCGGGTCACACGATTGTAGGTTCTTTCCGCGTTTGATAAAATATAAACTAGACAATTCCATCAAGTGGGCCGCACGAATGTGATGGACAAAACGTATTTATTTGGAGAATAAAGATTATATTACACTCGTACTATTGTATACATTTATTTATAGTTTCATAAATTTTATTTATAGTTTCAAAATATATCTAATACCAACACCGTCCCTGGCCCGAGATCGTATAGTCAAAGTTCTCTCTGTACCAAGGACAGTTGCATTTGTTCATTATAAGTGAATTATAAGTTATTATGTCATTCTAACGACCAAACATAACTTTAGCTACTGAATTCCATGCCAAAGAAGCTCTTTTATTTTTGTCATTTTATTCTTTAGGTCCTATATCCTATATAAACAAGATCTTGGCTTGATTTCCAGAATCGTTTATCATTATTTACCTAAGTCAAACGTGTTGAAAAAATATTAAATAAGAAATGAAATTTGTACCGCACACCCGAATATCGGACAATGTACTCGGCTTAGTCTGAAACAATGTAATTTTCAATAAATTGTCTGTAGTAACGAAATTGGGTATTGAAATGATTTAGAAATAGAGATGGATCCGCCCGACCTACATGATTCATAGTTTTATTTAATTAATTTAAAGCAATGGTACATTGGTAAAAATACACTTTCTTATGAACAATTATTATTCATTAAAAAAAAATTATAAATATGTCTGTGAATTATAACGTTTAACAATAAATTCATCTGCATGTACTGTTATTTTAATAAATACCTGCCAATCAGTAACATTTATCTCACTTATTCTTATAAATATTTATCATGAACTATCTAAAATAACCATTAATTATAAACTTGTACCGTTGGTAATTAAATAAATATAACAATTATTTACATTTTATAAATATACATAGATATGGTGTACAACCCTACTGCTAAACTATTCCATACATTTTTATGATGGTACAAGTTGATATAAAATATTTCATAATTTATAATTATTGACAAGAAATAAACTGTCTGTAAGTTTAATATCTTATTAATATCGGATTATATATTATATATACGAGATATCGATAGAAACAATAAAATAATTTATTAAAACTATTAAATATATGAATAATTTTAATAAAAATACAAAATGATAGGTCTTGCCTGAAATATTATAATTCAGTAATAATAATTAAATTAATAAAAGTATACAATTTTTCATCAATGTTTTCTTATTATGACGTTATCGAGTAAAATTATTGTCCGTTAACCGACTTTACAGACAACCTGGTTTTTTTTTCAACACAATTATCTATTACAATAGAAAATATTATGTATATATACATTTCCCACATCGTTATGTTTTCACACAACACAATTATATTTTGTTGTTGTTATCAATTTTAATTTATTTTATTACTTTTTTGTGAACTTTTTTCTCAAACTAAATCAAAAACTGTTCATTACGGTCACGTTGTAAAATCAGGTTAACCGATTATAGAGCCACAAATATACGCAAAAACGTGTTTTAAAATGTTTCAACAGTTAGTTCACTTTGCCCAATCAACATATTTATATAATAATATTCTCAATAATTGGAAAATTTTAATATACTAGACTATTATACGATTCCACATTCTACAGTAATAATTAATAATTACAGTATGATTAGCATAATTTCAAAAATAATAACCGATCTTAATTCCCAAGTATTTAAAACTTTAATTATATAGCAATCTAATAAATTAATCATGGATAGACTATTATAATTATTATCGTATGCTAACTAACTACTAGACTATATCATATATTTCTTTAAGTTTTCTACAGAGCAAAACGTATTGCACAAAACAAATAATATATTACTTTGATTTAGAAAAACGTACTTAATGCTTATGCGTTTTCAAAATAATACAACTAACAAATATGTATAAAAATAATAAAAATGTAATTATGTATAATCATCCTTCCTTAATGTATAAACTACTTTATACCATAGATTAAATATACTAAATCTATACTTTATGTATACTTTATGTATACTTAATCTATGTTTATACGTACATATTGTTCTACAAAAACATAAAATAAATTGTTAGTAATAGATTTCCGAATTAACATTTATTTTGTTAGGGCATAGAGATAGAGATAGGAAGTGTTGACTTAAATTCAAAAAGAGGTACCAGCTTCTTTAACTTGTATTTACAGATAGTCTTGTAGTTATATTTTTTTATTACTGAACAGTTTGTATTCATTATTTTGTTGCTGTGTCATGTGTGTACAGTATGAATTTCTCGTTGTTTGTTATATAATATTTAAATTAATAGTCTTTTTAATGGTCAATAAAGATAAACAACAAAACGATTACTATGCTACTCGTGTTTTATGTGTGGAAATGTGGAATCGACATGCAACATATTATAATATTATTGATAAATCGACCGGCAACTATGATATTGCATCCGTTGAATATCTATAGCCATAATAACAATAATAATTTCGATATGTTAGTCATTCGAACAACTATAACAATTAATCGCTTATGACTGCAGACTGACTAAACGAAATTCATATCAACTACAACGATGGTATTTTCGAGTTCAACGAAGCAAATGAATTAGAATTTTAAAACATAATTTTTTAACGAGAAACCTTGAAATAGTGGCTCGCCGGGAATATTCTCCGTTTTCTAGTGATTTAGTCCACGTCCACCACTGCGCCTGTTGTAGGATTCGTTGACGAAATCATAGCCAAAAGAGGGGATAGGCAGTAAGCGCGGTTGTATATTAGAGGTGCTTAAAGAAAACATTTTTCAATTTATTATCCCATCTAATGGCTAGCAGAATAACAGTTGTTTTTCAACATAAGCCGAATACAAAATAACCGGATAAGTGTGCAAGTTGCAACGCATGCTACTATAATATAGTAACTACATGTATAATATGAAGTGACAAATACCTATAATTTACATAATATTATTTAACAGGCAATGACCTGCGCGTTGCAGCCAACTGTCAAATAGTCGATGACTTTTCTTTTTTGTTCTTAACTGCAGTATAAAAAATTGTTTAAAAAACAATTACTATAGAATGTTTATTATAAAAACAATTTCATAGCAATATTATTATAGATTATTATATATTTAGCCTACTATTAAAGTGTTTAATTTCGTGTTTAGTACGCGGTACATTGTTAAATTATATGAGTTTCATCTTATATGTGTTACGACGGACGTTTTTTAATTGCCCCAGGGCGATATAGTCTTAAACACGGCCCTAGCTGAATAGTAGGTATGAGCATTGAGTATAAAATTCCGTTTAAAATCGTCGGTATAAGGTATGTGTGTGAATACATTTATAATTCATACGGAAAACAAAAGAAAATATACCGTTCTTGATGATATTTTTTTTAGAATAAAATTCGATAGGTCGAATTATCAATATGTTGATACAACATAATAAATAATAAACAACAAAACCAGAGAAATAGAAAAAAAAAAAACAATCTACAAGTTAAACATGTTATTCGTGTTTTCTAGATAAACGTATTGATTTTGTCGAATCGACAAAATAGGTATAAAAGTAGCCGAACGCCGAACGAGTATGGGATACAAATTCGTTTCAAAATAATTCATCGTACATTGGCTATTGTTATAATATTATCGAGTCGGAATAAAATTAATTTTTCAAACGCAATACGGGTAGTGGTGTGCGGGATAAACGAAGACTACAACGCGCCGCCGTTCGTATACGTGTGTTTTTTAGGATTTTCGTGCGCGTCGGAATAATATTTTTTATTATTAATAGGTACGTTTTTTTTTTTTTTTTTCCTTCTGGAGCCGGGCGCGCGCCGCGCGCGCCACCGTAATTTACATAATAATAATTACCGTCGAACAGGTATTTCGTACGACGCGCACGGCAGTGCAACTGTCTCGCGCACACACGCGCGCGCGCTCGCGCTCTCAAACACAGTCACACGGGCTCATCAACGCCCGGAACGCTGCCCCGACACTCTCATCGGACCGGTTCGCCCGGACAGCGTACGGTGTCTACAAGTGGCTTGCGCGCGCATCGGTCTCTCCGCGCGGTCTTTCTCTTTTCCCATTGTTGCGGTTCCGTCGTCGTTACAGTCGTCGCTCGTGTGTGTGTGCGTGTTCCTCTCTCGCTCGCTCGCTGCTCTCTCTCGTTTTCGAATCGCGACTGTTAACGATTTCCCAAACTGATAACAGTGGCTGTGCGACTACTGTGTGTGTGCGCCGCCTCTTGTACACGATCGCGACGGCGACGACGACGACGACGACGACGGTGCTCTACAAGTCCACTCGGCGATATCCGACGACACCGTTTGCCAGTGGCCGACGCGAAAATGACGCGATCGTAACGCGCGCCGAACGCACGCCGCCCGCCGTGTACGCGCGCCCGCCGACGGGTGCCGCGGCCGAGACTTGGGCCGTATAATCTCTCGCCCGCGACGCGGCCCACGGGCATGCTCGCCGCTCGCCACACGCTCCGACGATCGTGAGTCGTGCGCGCACCCACTGCGTCCCGGTCGCCGGTTTAGTTTTTTTAAGACGTTATGATGCAGGCGGACAAGTATGAATTTTGATGCCGAAAGCTCGGTGAGTTTCGCACGACGCTGGTCTCCACCACGACCCCCCTCCCAACTGTTGGCCAATTTTTTTTCAGAGCGCGCGGCGTCCCCGAACTGTCCGTCGGGACGGGTCCACCCAGCCGTCCCGGATTTTTCTTAAATTTATTCAACCGGGTCAACTGATGATTTGGCAAGAACCAATTTTCAAAAGAGAAAGTTCTGAGCTGATTAGCCGACAATGTGGGCCAGAGATAAAAAGAGCTACGACTCTTAGTTATCCCACGGGATACCCTCGAAAAGCCCCGTTGAATCTACATCGGCATCTTGTATTTAACATCCAACTCCCCGTGTCTTAATGTTTTTTTCATTTTATACAAACGTTTTCTCACATATTAAAATTCATTTGTTCCTATTAATTAATATCAATTCTTGGAGAGTGAAACTTGAAATTAATCAATTTATTTTAATGGTTATTGTTCCTTATTAAGAATATTTTTAATCTTAGACTATCTTACAACATTACCCTATGCTATTTTAATATGAATACAAATTGTTAGAGTGTAATCCATTTTTACCGATTACTTTGAATTGATAACAATATATATCATTACAGCCAACATGGAAACTATGGGGTGAAGAAAGAGAAGAGGGCGCAGTCTATACAATCTATTTAAAAAAAGTGCGGTATCAAAATCCTACAAAAACATTATTGTTGGTATGGTATATTTTAAATAGATATTTTCAAATTTGTTTTCTTTACATTTTATCTTATCTTTTTAAATATATTTATTAGGAATCTGATGATGAACGATCTCATTTGGAGTGGGAAACAGTTAGAGTAAAATTCATCAAAGCCGGAACTATTGAAAAATTGGTTAATAGCTTAGCGTCAGATGATGGCGAATTAGAATCTACGTTTGTTAATATATTCCTCGCCACCTATAGAACTTATGCATCACCTCATCATGTTTTATCATTATTAATTGAAAGGTAGGTAAAATAATATTTTGTTTTACATTTTTATTACTATACTCTATTTAGTGTCCTAATAATTATTCAGAAATACATTGATTTTTAATTGGTATGGGTGTTATGATTTTAAGACTTTTTTATTATAACAATTGGGCAATATGATTTTTTTTTATAAAAAATTATTAAATTGTTCAAATAATTTGTAAATTAATATACAATAAATAGTAGTTATTTCAATATAAAGTTTATGTTTAGGCCCAGGTGTAAAAAAGTGTATGTATTATGTTTAATTTAAACATCATTTTAAATTCAAGAAATTTTTTTTATGAGTGGTGTTTAAATTCATGGATTTGCGTCAAACTAATAAACAAAATTTGTTTAATTAAAAATAAATAAATTGAATTATTTATTTGGCGATGATTTAAATAATAGTAGTTATAATGACTATGTCTTCAAGTTAACATTAAATAATCTGATAAATAAATTAAAATTGGCATTATACAACTGATGAAATAAGTTGATACAAATTATGAATTGAATTCTAATCAAATTTTATAATGGCACAACTTTATAATTTCAATGGTATTGAATAATTAAACCTACTCAATAATTAAGGGTTTTTAAATCAATATTCTAAAGATTATATATTCAGCACAGATACTTTAAAAAATTGTATAGTAATAAAAATTGATAAAATGTTCATTTTTTAATTATCCATTTGGTATTTTAATTTAATGATCAGTTAATGTTATTTAATATTTGTTCATTTCCAAGAAATGACTTCTTATGTGCTTATTATTTCATTTCTCTGCTCACAGGTATGAATATTTAGTAAACAATAAAAAAGACTTACCAGAATCAATGATCGAACCACATAAAAAGTAAGTTATTTATTTAATATTTATTACAGTTTAATTCAAACGAGGCTCTGATCTTTTTTAATGTTTAAGTGTTATTAATTGTTTTTAATTAAAATTAATATAATTATTTTGGTATACCTACATAATATAAATATAGACATTTTAAAATATATATTCATAATATGTATAATTTATGTTCAAATCATTAATTAATTATATTAATCAACTTATAAATAATTTAACCGCCAATCCATCCTCAATGATTTTAACTAATTGTAAATTTCATATTACTTTTAGGACTGTTGTATCTGCATTACATGTTTGGTTGGATTCATATCCTGAAGATTTTCGCGATCCACCTCTACATACTTGTTTACGATGTTTACATTCCTTTACATTTACATATTTGCCAAAAACTGAACTTCACATTAAAGCAACATATAGACTTGATAGATTTCTCAAAGAATGTAAACAATTAGGTTGGTATAATTTACATTACATTTATATTTATCTAACTAATATCAAAACATTTTTTTTTTTTTAGATACTACTGCATATATTAGTGATGATTATGACTTAGTTATAGCCAACTCTCCGCATTCCCCTTACAATTTTCCTAATGTAGCTGAAAGGCATTTCGCTGAGCAGTTAACTCGAATGGATCGTGTATGTATTCTTTTATCGTAAATCTTATTGAATTACATTAACTATCATTTTATTAATTTAGGATGTATTGAAAGGAATGGTTGCTCATCAATGCTTAGGAGCCGTTTGGTCCAAAAATAAAAGAGCCGGTTCTGCACCGACAGTTCTTGCTACTATTGATCAGTTTAACGCTGTATCATTAAGAGTGATAAGTACTGTTTTATTAGCAATTAATGTTGATAGACCTCATGTTATTGAAACTTGGATCGACATTGCTCAAGTATAATCATTGTGATAGTTTGTAATAAAACTATGAATTTACTTTAATTTCATTTTATAGGAATTAAGAGTGCTTAAGAATTTTTCTTCATTAAAAGCCATCATATCTGGTCTACAGTCGAACTCTGTGTTTAGATTAAAGAAAACATGGCATTCAGTTCCTCGGGACAAGGTAATATTTATTATTTATTTGAGTCGATAATTTTAAACGAGATCAGTGTAATAAGTAACATATTTAAACCAAAATATTATTGTTGAATTAATAAATATTTGATCCTTAGGTGGAATTATTTCAAGAACTTGCACGGATATTCAGCGAAGAAAATAATCAATGGGCTCAACGTAAACTATTAATAAGAGAGGGTACAGCTAAATTTGCAGATACATTCGGACACAATGATAGACATTTACAAAAAATTATTCAAAAACAGCAAAGCACCATGAGTGTGAGTTATAATTTGAAACCGTTTAAAAATATTACCTAAATCTTTAAAATAAAACGAATTAAATTTATTTAGAAGTTAAACATTGGTACAATTCCTTACTTGGGGACATTTTTAACTGATTTGACCATGATTGATGCTGCTACTCCAGATATTCTACCAGATGGTCTAATAAATTTTGATAAAAAACGAAAAGAATTCGAAGTATTAGCTCAGGTGCGTATAGTATTTGTTTCTTCTTTTGCATTTAGACATATTTGTCATAATTGTTTGTTATTGTTTATAGATAAAACTCCTCCAAGGGGCAGCCAATTCATATAACATACAAGAAGATTCAGTATTTGATCAATGGTTTCATTCCATTTTAGTAATAGATGATAGAGAAAGTTTTAGAATATCTTGTCAAATAGAACCACCAGACAATATACCATCATCCTGTGCAAATTCAATTATTGGAACTGGAAAGAAACAAAAGTATGCTCAATTTAATATTGATCAACCTCAAATGATAATTTTTAAACAACAATTAAGACTTTAATGTGATAATTTTTTATTATTTTTTTCTTACAGTTTTGAGCATAAAAAGAACGATTCAATTTCTAGTAATTGTAGTAGTAAAAGTTATTACGGTTTGTCTGATGATGGATTGCATTCTCCAAATAATTCTTTAGATAAACAGGTAAACAATATAAACATTTTTTCTTAACATATTTTATAAGTTTATTGAATAGAATTGCATGAAGTATTATTTAATACAATAGTCTAATCTAGTCAATTCTCAAATTTAAACCTATTTTAATACTTTCATTAAATAAGTCATGCTAATTAGTTAATTCAATTGTTAAACTGCCTCAAACTCTATAGTAATTATTCATTATTTTACCTAATTGTATTTTATTTCTAAATATATAATAACAAAATATTAATTATTTTATCAATCTTAAGATAAAAAAATAAATAAATACTCATAACATTGAATCTTTTCATTCAAATTAAAATTTTGTCTTGTTTTTATTTAAACGTGGAGGCTAGATTTAATTAAAATAAATAATAAATATACCTATTTAATGATTGATTTTTGGTTTTAAACTCAACTGGACTCTTATTGATTAATTTAATGAATATCTAATGAAAACTTATCTTATAATTAACTCAATGTCAAAATAAAAAAACCGTATAATGGCCAACTAAAATTTATCCATTCTCATGCCACCCCGTCAAAAATCATGCACTCTCTGTTAGAGTTCAGTTGAAACACATTATAAGCAATACAAATTAAGTGTTTATAGTTAGTTTTTAGCCTAAAATAGTTTCGAATTTCTATGTAAAATGAAATTTCCTAAAAAAAAGTATTATTACAGGATTCATTATTGGACCTATCATCTTCTTCGAGCAGCTACTCTTTACAATCATTTGATATGTCACTAAATGGAAGCAATAATACAAACATCTTGGTCAAAAATAATGTTAATAATTCAACATTCAACACCTCATCTGATTTTTACATTATACGAATTACTGTCGATGCTGACAACGTTGAGACTGACGGTTTGTTAATAAATCAATTCACTAAGAAAGTTTATAATTAATGATATTTAATTTTCGATTAATTTACCATCAGTTACTCTATACTCAAAGTAATTTGAGGAACATATAATTACATTTAAAGGTTTTTTACTGTATGAAAATTATGTAATTTTCAATGGTTATACTATACTGAAATATATAACTCTGAAAGTTTTTTTTTTTTTTATTGAAAGGACGAATAAGATATATTTATTTGTTATTTTCATATGATTTTAACACTACTTTATTTTGATAATTTTTAGGAGTAGTGTTATACAAAAGTATTATGTTAAGTAACAATGAACGAACACCACAGGTTATTAGGAACGCGATGTTGAAATTTTGTATCGACGATGACCCAGAAAACTACATTTTATCTCAAGTCTTACCTGATAAAGGTTAGTGCTATTCTTATTACAATCTTAATAATAAATATATAAAATTCTATGAGCATGTTAATATTGTTTTTAGTTTATGTGTATTTGTTGATATCACATGTGTTTGTACTCGTTTCAGAAATGGTTTTACCGATGACAGCCAATGTTTACTATGCTGTGAATACAGAATACGATTTGAACTTTTTACTGCGCAAAAAGACATGGAAAAACAACACTATTATTAAAAAATAAATATTTTAACCCTTCAGTGACAACATGATGTATATTAAATAGTTAATTTGAATAATATGTCATATGATATTTAATAGACTGTATTTATGTAAAAAAAGACAATAAATAATATAATAATTAATAATAAATTCTGTATTTTATCGATTTAATATTGTTATAATCAATTGAAGTAAATATCACACGTGTGTAATATTATTGAAAACAAATAATTTAAACCAGTATTGTTGAAATACTATGGAATTTAATTTTTTTTTCAACTACTTAAAAGCCTTATATAAACTCTGAAGGTAAACATAATTCCTCGAACATGTTTTTTTTTATCGGATTTTGGATAAAATAATAATTAATAATTATTATTTATCAATATTACTCTTTGTAACATACTAGTAACAGTATTAAAATAGAATAGACCAATATTCAGCCAATGGCACTACCTCCTTGAACTTTTCATTCGTCAACTATCAATTAGTAGATGAATTAAAATACAAATGTCTTAAAATCAAACCGATTTTCTTTTCGAATAATTGCAAGATATGAAATATCAGTAACATATTAATTTCCATTCTAGGTTCGACCGGAAAGCCTAAGCAATATTTAACAAAATATTATATTCCACTAAAATTGTATTGACTTTTTGTGTGTAAAATTAAAGCATTAAAACATGAAAAACCATCTTAAAACCCAGTTTTTTTTTAGAGCAACCGCATAATACAATATTTTACCTTCTATGCCACCAACAAAGTATAATCAAACTAAACTAATGTACTCATCCTAGTAAATACAGTGTAACATATATTTTTTTATCATATATTGTGTATAGATTTTCTAATTTCTAATACATGATAGTGCATCGATAGAAATATGTTTTCCTTCTTCACTGAAATCCATCGGCCACACACATTCCAATTCTCCAACTGCCAGAGTTCTCATCATTATCATGCATTAAAGTTGTTTCTGACCGACTTTCAGAATTGATACGATGAAAATTCAAATTAACATTTCAATATTGTTATAACATTTTTCTTTCATTTTTCATTCAACTTTCCATAAAAATCATTAAGTATAACATTTTGTGTGAACTGAATAGATCTGGGGAACTATCAATTAGTTTAATCAACAGTTAAATGAAATTCAAAGTGAAAAAGTTGGGACAATATACCGACAAAAATATTATTTTCGACTGCTTATTCATACAGTTTAAAACTGAACCTCAAATTCAGATGACTTGAGGGGGACGATTAGTTAATAAAATTTGTAGTATAGTTTCATAAATATTAATTGGCTCAGAGCTAAAAATTAAGAACACATAATGTATACAATAATATTCAAAATAATCTAAATTAATAAATGTATGGAATTATTTTTACAGCTTTCTACAAATAGTCATTAATCATTAAGTATTCATCACTCGGTAAAAAAATAAATATATATACTCAACAGGAGGATAATAGCAATTGAATTGAATAAAATAATTTATAAATACAAGAGAAAAATTAAATTTATTGTTAAAACATAATTATAAATAAACATCATGGCATATTATAATCATAAAAACATATTCATCAATGAATCAAACTATTTAAAATATGAGAATTATAGGAAATATATCAGAAAAGGAAAAGAAATAATGAGAATTAAAAAGTTGTAATTTGTCATTTAAATATTAAATATTTTTCTCAAGTTCTTTTGGTACTTTAATTCAATTATAATGATTATAGTGATATTGATAAAAAGAAAGATGAATTGATGTAGAAACACATTTTATAAATAATACAACAATTCATCCAATCCAGTATTTGGAGAACCTCTGAGAGTTTGGCCAGTAAGAAAAGCTAGCTTATGAGCAAGTTGACAAAGGGAAGGAACGCGAACAGTGCCCTAAAAAATAAAACGTAAATATAAATGTTGTACAACTTTCTAAAAAGCTCTATCAGTAATCAATACTTACAGACCAATTGTAGTACATATGAGTCAATTTGTAAGTAAGTCTTTGCATTATGTCAGGTGGAAGTTTGAGGGTGTCCTCAATTACTTGGTAATGAGTAGGAGTTACAGTACCTTGAGTGACATGCTGAGAAACCAAATAGAAATCGTACCTGTAAAAGACAATATCAAAAACAATTTAATTAAATTTCTCTCAGTATAGTTAATATTTTAATTTTTACAAAACTCACTTAGTTGGGTCAGTAACAACACTATCAATAATCGTACCAGGTTGAGGATTTTGTGGCCTTTGACCACAATTGGCAAAAAATCTTGTACTTATTCGTTTTGTTACTATAATAAAGGCTAAAGGAACAGAATTTGGACCATAAATTTGTTCACATGCAGTCTGAAAAATATGTATATTATATATTTATTTCAAAATAAAATTTTCTTTTTAAGTAATTTACTTTTAACAATTGGACTTCTGTTTTGTGAACATGCGAAATTTGACCTTCTCCAACACCATCTCTATATATGACAATTGATGTAGGATATGATCCATTTTTACTTTTATACTTTCCTAAAGCCTCTGAAGTAACAAAATAAATTTAAATAATTTTAAAGATGGTGAAAAGGCTGATATTATGTATGTATATATCAAACCTAGAAAAAGTAATTATTAATAAATACAGTATCAAAAGAATTTAATCAAATCATAAACCAAAACCATTTATATTCCTAACCAACGTAAAATTGAGAAAATTCAAAATAGATTTAGTTACTAGTTTTATAAATCTGTTCTAAGTTGTTTAATAGGCGGATATTAAATTGTTTAGATAATTCTTTCCACGCAATTATTGAGAACCTTATTATAGATTATCAATTACTGTAATAAAATATCATGTACATTTTGATAAATACATTAATACAAATAAACT
Organism: Drepanosiphum platanoidis; assembly: GCA_948098885.1. Taxonomy (NCBI): domain Eukaryota; kingdom Metazoa; phylum Arthropoda; class Insecta; order Hemiptera; family Aphididae; genus Drepanosiphum; species Drepanosiphum platanoidis. The sequence goes on from OX402533.1 coordinate 4,296,086, forward strand.
TGTATAAATAATGAATGAATGACAAAAAAAGATTTAAATGTACTTACTTGCAATTCCAGTAGCAAAATGGTTAGATAGTTCTTCACCGCTTTCATGTGGTTCGACACAGCTAAAGTAACTAGTGTGGGCATCATTAATGGTAGCAACTAGAGCTCCATAAGATAAATTTTTACGCTGACTATCGTGACAAACATCAAATCCAATAAGCATCATACCCTTAAAAAATTGTATAAAAAAATTAAAAATTCAATTTAAAAATTAAAACTTAATAATACCTTTTTAGGAATGGAAACTAGCCAAGGAGCACCTCCAATTTTGCAATTCAATTGAATTGCAATTTTTGTACAAACCGACATATTGTTCTTCATTACATTCTTCAATAATATAACTTGTGATGGCACTAAAAATAAATAATGGAATCAAACACAAAACACCTTTAAAAAACTTACAACCCAAGTATACCACTTCTATAGGAACCTTTATAGTAAAAAAATTAAGATAACACAGCTAGAAAAATATTAATACCTGCTCTTTCGATGCATAATTTTCTTTTAATCAGACTGTAAATATCACCCCGTGCAGATTGAATAATGCATACTATCATAGTAGGATTTCTTTCATTTATAACTCGCTCTAAACATGTTAAAATTGTATTTGCTCGACAATCAACCATGGGAACGCTAAAATATGATAACATTAATCAAAAGGATTGTATTAAATTAAAGAATAGTGCTTACATAAAAGGTTGAGGTAGTGTAAATGACATTCCTTGAGCAGCCCTAAATAAACTTTGGGCAAACGTGTTTACTTCTCTCATGTTGACTTGAGGAGCCAAGATGACCCAATTTTTAACAGAAGCACACGTAAACATGGGTAAACTCCGTAAATGCCTTGTCCAATCAGCTTCAGCTCCAGCATCATATGATCTTGAGTTACTTTTAAGGTTTTCTATCGGTAAAATACGAGCCGGGACATCAATAAGTTTATTACTTAGAGTCAAATTCCATCTCTTTAATTCGGCCACAGACTATATATTACAAAAACGATTCCTTTGTTTTAATGAAATGTTAATTTTAAGAAGACAGAAAATAAAGTAATATGAAAATATTAACAAAACATACAATTACGAATGATATTAAAATAATATGGTTTTGAAAGGCAAGTCAAAATAATGGTATAAAATTGTAAAATAACTTACATCTTTAGTAGATAAAAGTCGATTGGCAAAACTGGTAAGTCTCTTGATTCTCTCACCTGGATTCACACGTGTATGTATAGCCATATCTTTCATAAGCGCGAAATTATTTCTAAAATGCAACAATATTTAAATATAGAAATTTATTCAATTGGTATTTTATTTAAAAATATACCTCATTGAATCAGTTATTCCAGTCATAATGCATAATTCTGGAACAAGGTACACCAATGATTCATCTCCGAACCTTCTAGATGATTTCTTATTTTTAGATATTAACATAGGTTGCTTGGCTACCCGAATGGTCATACTCCATTTCTACAAAGAATGAAAACATATTTTAAATAGTATGCTTTGAAAAATTTAATAAATAAACTTAAAAAATACCTCTTTATAGTATTGCATGTAAGACATTTTTGAACCATCTTTTTTGGTAAATTCTGAAAGTGGATTAGCTCGTTCATCAATATCATCAATTCGATAAGTTTCATTGTTGTAGGTGGTCATAACAGTAGTACCAACTACACCACTTTTGAAGGTGTCCTATGCATGAACATTAATTAATTAAATATAATATACAAAATATAGTGTACTAAAATAAAATCGAAAAATTTCAAAAGGTATGTCCTCACTATGCCGATCAGCTATACAGAGTGAAATAGCCGATCGACAGCTTCAAAAGTGACATGCGTCTGTATACATTTTTTCAGTCGCATTCAGTATTTGGTTTAAACAAGACGAGAAGTGAAAAATATGTTATTTGCTAGCTGCAACTGCTTTAATTGTCTATTATTGTATACAAATACCAAAAAAAGTGATTTTTGAACCAAGATTAAAAAAATCGAAAAATGTATAATGCCAGTGATTTGATAAAAGATTTAATTTTGGATAACTCGGACGAATTAAGTTAAGAATATCGATGTGATATGGGTTTTAAAAATTCTTTTTGAAAGACAAATATTGATTTAGAAACTTTTAACACAAAATGCCAACTGAGATTGAGCTTGAAACACGTCTTCAATAACCAAAAGTGGGTTTGGCTACCTTTGATGTAGACCGCCAGACTGCAGGTTATGATCAGCAACATGCTTTGCTGATTGGCATAGTGAAGACCTTCAGTATTTATTAATAACCACTAAGTATTTACTTAAGGATAATACTTCAGTAGTAAGATTATACAAACCATAACAATATCAAAAGAGATAAAATAACAAAAAAATTACCATCCAAGATGCATTTCTATTCCTATTTTCTGTACATTGATTTAAAAAGTCTAATACAGTCTCCTGACGCATAACTTTGGTGGATATTTCAGCACATAATAATATACCGTTTTCATACTTCCCAATAGAAGTTTCATAACCAGGCCACAATTGAAGTTTATGTTGTGCCATATCAATCTACAAAAAAAAAGTTATTAAAAGATAAGTATACAATAAATGGGCAATATGAAATAATTTTACTTTAGCTTCTGGATCATAGAAGTTTCTTCCAATTAATTTGAGTTCAAGGTGTCTTAGACAATTACGTAAAAGTAAATTAAAAACTTGGATGTTTGCGTAATCACCAGTTTCAATTAGCGAAGTAAATTTTATTGTAAGTATAACTTTTTGATCATCAGAACGGCGTACTGATGTCAAGTCGAAATTCTAAAATCAACATAAACAAGAAATATATTTAATTATACTTTTCAATGATCACATAAATTATATTTCTTGAATTTTAAATATATAATAAATTTGAAAAACTTGCTTCTGGATCATATCGAGTTCCCGAAAACAACATGGTTCCATCAAATAAATATCCTCCTAAAAGATCTCGATGCTGAGATAACAATCCTCTTTTAGTTCCAATTCTATCTTCTTCAGGGTTAAAATCAACTCTGTACTGATACAAACACCAGTTTGCATATGATGTGATGGGAAAATAATTTGCACATAATTGAACAGGTTGCCCAGTTACCCCTATATTAAAAACACATATTAATATTTTTGATACATTACAATAATTAATAATATAGTCCACTAATCGGTGAAATCTTTACATAGTATACTACAATCATGCAGTCAGGGAATTTAGAAATTTCCACTTAAAGGAAAAAATATTTAGTACATAGTACTTACTTACACTTGAGAATTAAAGTAAATTGAATACTTTTGTTATAACTAGTATTATTTATTATGATTGATAAAAAGTTGGTTGTAATTGTATATATTAAAGTATCTTAATTACATAAGACATTTTTGATAATACATACCTATGTTAAGTCTATTTTTTAGAGGTAATTTATAATTTTAGTACTTGATTTTAGTGTTCACATCCACTAAAAAGAAGTTTCGCAATATACATATAATATACACAAATGTTTTAGTTAACAAAATGTATGAAAGACCAACAAAAGTTGAGTTAAAATAAATTTTATGAAGACTTATCCAATATACTTTTAACGCAACTTGTTTAGGTAAGTGAACATTTTTCTATATAATCAATATCATTGTCTCCTTTCCAATTTAAAAATAATTTACCAGAAAAAAAAATAGAAAATTTAAGTAAATCAATTTATTTAAAAAATATATAATATATAAGTACATTAATCTTACCTTGTTTCCCAGTGGTACCTAATGAAGATGATGGCCTTGGAGATCTGAAATGCTCCAAATCAAGTTGCCGTCGGCCACGAATAACTCCACGACCAATCGGTATGGGTGCATCTCCTAGAACAAATTTCAATGATATATAAATATAATATATCAATCGGACACAACTCAAGAAAAAATTAAAATTATGTATGTTAATAGTTCACAAAAATCTATCAGATTAATAAACTAAACCATAAAATAGTTTGAAGTATAATTCAATTAGTACTGTACCTGAACTTAAGTTTTTAAATCCTTCAGTAACATGCATCTATAAAACAAATATATATATACATATATATATATAAATATAATATGTAGGATGTCATAAATATACAGATTAATTCAACTAAATCATTTCTCACTAAATGGCCTGGTGGATTTATATCACCACCACCGATGTTTGTTGGTAACTGAGGTCTAGAAGGTCTTATTCCACTAGGTCTTGGTGGCAGCATTTGACGAGGTGGTCGCATCATACCAGCCTGCATGTGCGGTTGAACAGGTGGTTGTTGAGAGGAAATTTGAATTCCAGATTGTGGTGCAGCCATATTGAATTGTCCAGGTTGTGCAGATTGAATTGGGTAAGGTGGTCCCGATTGGATAGGTCGAGGTGGTCCCGATTGGATAGGTCGAGGTGCTCCCGAATGGATAGGTCGAGGTGCTCCATATTGTCCCTGTTGATTTACACCAACATTTGGTAGTTGTGGACGACCACGAGCTCTTCCTCGCATAGGTCTGATAGGATTGGGATCCATCTAAAAAATATAATCAAAAAATGTTTATAATTTAATAATTATTTAATTAGATACTGCAGTATTAGGCAATAATATGTTTAATTTATATTCTATACAAAATTACATGTATAAATACAAAAATGTTATCAAGTATTCCAGATTTCCTTGTTTCCAGCACACAGGATCTTTCACAAAGTCAACATCCAAATAATTATATGAATGTATATATATATATATATTGTTACGTGCCACGCAGGTATCGTAAACAGCTACTTAATCACTCTTCAATCTTATGGTGATGCGATGGTATTTCAGATAATTAACAACTCTGATATTAATTTAATATGTACTTTATTGAATATAAACGACAGTTATTCTAAGTCCGTAGAGAATTTACTTTAACTTAATAATGATTTTATTAGTGGACACACTAGCATGAAGATGCTCAGTGTTCCTATGCCAAAACTCGTCTGACTTAGTACTGATTTTGGGTTGCTTATATATCCCCTTGTGTCATTGTTATTTCAACCTGGGTGGTTTATTACTTCTTGGAAGTAATAAATATTACAATATTAAATATTTAATAGCTGATCTTTTATCCTAGACACAAAACTATGATTTTGGGTAACTGCCAAACATGTACATAGTTCTCACACTTTCATATAATATCATATATTATGTATGCGTATCAAGCCTTCACATAATAATATATTCGATCCATGCTTCTATCATATAACCATAGTGCGATGCTTGCATTATGCAACAATATATATATAAAAAAAAAAATGACACACTTAATAATTGTAAAATCCTAATGTTTCAAACGGATCACAAAAAAAAAATGTATTGTATATTTTAAGTTCCATAACAAAATTTTAACAATCTTCAAAAATTATTTGTTTTTAACTATACTAAAAAAAAAATGTTTTCTTTGTTATTAACTACTATCCTAAAATTGAGTAGAATCAATGTTGTTATAAAAAAATGTATTATGTACAAATGTATAAAAAAAAGTGAGACACACTTACAAGACACACTGAGGTCGTATAGCTCACTCACATCCACAACTGATGCCACTAAACTCTAGAAGACGGCAAGATCCGCGATACAACCATACAAACAGATTAGGAAGAAATGATCAGAACAGAAAAAGACAAAAAAAAAAAACCTGACCAGTAAAAAAAACTTCACTGTCAGCAAATTGTTCTCTCTCTCAAACAATAGAAACAAATTCACACGAATCTAATAAAAAGACTTCCCCGTCATCAATTTAATATTAAAAAAAATATATACATATGTAAACGATAAAAATATGAGGATATATGCAATGTTAATACCATAAGAAATATAGATAATATTTTAGTCTAGTAAGTAATTTTAGGTAGAACAAATTGTTAATATTAAGTAGGGAAATTATGTATTGTAACCATTATGTTATGCTTACAAACCTACTCGATATTATTGTAAATATATACACTATACGTATAACCATAGGTACATACATATATATATATATATAAGTATGTGTACGTAGGTCACACGAGTCCATTATGCTTCTTCAGAGATAATCATAATACACATACACGCACTCACACATACACACACCAATTTACCTTAGATGGCTATATTGTAATACAATTTGTACAAATATTGTAATACTAGAAAGTTCAAAGTTATGAGTTGTATCTAAAAAGATACCTTTCCAAAAATCACGTAAAAAAAAACATATATAAAATTATGTAAATTTAACATTAAAGTAACTTTTATTATTTAAAGTATCAATATAATTAAACTTAAACTTTGTTGTTAACAATTCAGACTTATCTTGTCATAAAACAGTATTTAATACCACATCAATTACTTTTTACTTACTATAAAGTTAGAAATATTTAAATAATCAAAATGAAAAACAATAAATAAAATACCACACTTTTAAAGCAATTTCTTTTTTGCCTTTTTTAACAATAACAATAATAATAAAAATATAATAATTAAAAATAATAACATACTACTCAGTATTCAGTCTCATTTGTAAGAATAAAAATTTATTTTTGTATGAAAATCAGTGAAATAATCTCTTTTTTTTAGTGCACATAAACGGCTATCACATTTTGTACAAATTTGAACTGTCTGACCTTTTGATACACGTTGGAAAATTATCAAATCTACCTAATTTAATATCATTAATTGGCCTAGGAATCACACTTCTTTTGATCTTTTGTACATTCTCCATATTATGATTATTTTTGTTAGATTTTCTACCCAATTTAGGTTTTTCTATTCCAGATAGTCCGAATTTCAGGCTTTGAGGGTCGATTTTGGTACTCATAATTTTTCGTGATTATGTCACTGTGTATCATTATTGGTATTCATTCAATTAATGGGATAGAAAGTACAGATAAAAACAATTTATTTCATGTAAATAGTATTGTAATATTGTTATTTGTTCGTATAAAAAAATCTGTCTAAAAATACAACGGTGTACGAGACGAAACCAGTGAGTACCAGTATTACTCACGTTTGTTATACTCATGGCGTACGAGGACAACCCTTTAAAAAATACTCCGGCAGCCAACTTGTTAAGATACATGTTAAATGTCAGGATAAAAGAGACTTTCATGGCAGTGGATCTTTTTGCATACATGTATGATAATCATATTAAAAGGTAATTCTAACAATGTATCTTTTTGGATACATACTTTTATAATTTATATAAAATTAACATTATTGCACCGTATTATTAATAACTATACATAAATATGATAATTGTGCTCACCTTAAATAAAATAATGTTAATTGTACTCTTCTAATGTATAATGATGAATGCACTTGATGAAATGAGTGGTTGAATTTTAAGAGTTTGAGCCGATATCAATAGCCGAAAATTGATAACAGAAAGTAAAGAGTTTCCCTCCAAATAACAATGGTAATGTTATCAATTTATCATAGTGTAAAATCATAATGATATTTATCAGTGTGTGCAATTAATAAAAATAGAATTATATTACATTGGTTTCCATACAAGTGTTCACAAACTTGGTGAATGCAAAAAGATACGATACCAAGTTAAGGGTTAATGCATAATGCATTTCCTATTTCCTTCAATATTTGTCCAAACATTCAATTTCAAAACGCTCTTTTTCCCATACATAAGTAAATGGGTGATTAATAATTTTTTTCTAAAAGGAACTAAAATGTTTTTTAACTATGATTTAAAAAAAATAATAATGTAATTGAATATTATAATTGGTACACACTTTCTATAAAATTCTTCATTATTTACATTTTATTAAAATATAATAATCTCTTTCCTAACTTCATTACAATTTTGTAATATAATGAAGTATTTACATCATTACTTTCTCATACAGGGCCAGTTATATGACACCTGATTAAGTGTTTGGTAAAATCAAAAATAAATTGAGATAAATGGAGTAAATTGTATCACCGAATAAATATGATAAAATGTTCAATAAAATACATTTCACTTAAAATTTTTGATAGAGACCTTATTGTCAAATCAGCAGTACATTTTTTTCAACAAATAGATTATAAGAGTACCGTGCAAAAACATTATTTTTACATTAGAGGTAAAAAGGCTGTTGGAGTATCTCTAACTTCGAAGACCCATTAAGAGTTGTATTAAAAAGTTAATTTTAAAAGTACCTATAGATTTAGTTAAAAATTATCAAAAATCACTTTAACAACCAAAACTGGAAGACATATAGTTTATTAAACATTTTCATGGTACCATCTGAAACACCAGACTTTTATGATATTTTCAAAGAAAATAATACTACATTTGAAATACTAACCAGATTAAGATAAACAACATTTTTTAATGTAATTATTATTACCAGGTTCAAGTTCTTAAAAGTAACTGTTTTATTTTATTATTTATTATTTAGGTAACTTATCTACCACAACATTTTACAGGGTTAATTCAATTTAATAATTAAGTTATTTTAAAATTTAAAACTATTTTATTGAATACCGTTTATTAAGATTTTCAAACTAGTTTGATTCAACTAATTGGAACACAAAATTAATATCTCAGTATCCATTAAGTAAGTACTTACTCTATAGCAGTGATTCCCAACGTGGGTGGTACTAGTCCCTTGTGGGCTTCTTTAGTTTTGAGAGGGCCATTTACTTAAGGGGCGATTCTACTGTGGCTTTAATTTTTATTGTTCATAACTTATTGCAATAAAATATATAGGTAACTGCGTTCAATCAATAATAATAATGTACCAAAAGTAATATACAGAATTACACAGGTATACATAATATGTATACACACTACAATATCATTAAATAACACCCAAATGGTTTTGTCTTTTAATTTAATTAAAAAATAAAAATGAAACTATAATTTTTTTTAATTTGTCCGGGGGTGGTGTGAGATTTTTGAAAATCTAAAAGGGGCGTTGAGTAAAAAAATATTGGGAATCACTGCGCTATAGCAATGAGAAAAAAATATAAAACCATTTAACAAAAAATTCATAGTAATACATGTACCTATTATTATACATATTTATGTATTATCATACATATATATATATTAATATGTATATATTTTTTGTTTTGGCCAACATTTTTTTTTTTTTTGAGAATTACTACCAGAATGGTGTGTTATTATGTAGTTAGTTTAATTTGAAAGATATTATTTTTCACATGTAAACAAGGCGATGAAACACAATATATTTTAATTTATGCATATATTTGAAAATAGTTTTATAACAAAGTTTTTAATACCAACATGTAAAAACAATCGATTTTATTGAATCAATATTTCAGTATGTAATTAATTTTCCAAAATAATATAATTTCTATACTGCTTAGTGGCAATAGTACTCTAATAAAATTAAATTAAAAAAATCCTAAGAGCGTATACACGTATATCAAGTTGAGTCCCTAAACTAGTAATCATGACATAAACATGTCATTATAATTTATCATTGTCATTAACACTATATTCATTCATTTTATGAACTAGGGCTTTATTTTAAGATTTACCGAAGTTGATGTAATAAGCTCGATAGGTCATATAAATTTTATTTTGTTAATAGAAGGTATTGACTATAGATTACATTATTATAATATGGTAGGTATAGTAAAAATGTAAAATTTTTGTTTGAAAACATTGCAAACTGAAAAGTTAATTTAGCTTGATTTAACTGATAAGTGGTTAAAACCTTATGTCTCACCAAGAATGTATAGAATTGGAATATTCAATTAATATTTAAAATAATTTTTCAATCATGGAACTATTTATAATTGCTTGGAAGCATATAAACATATGAGTTCAAATCAATAACAATAAGCAAGTTTCTTTATATCCAACCACTGTTAATTTATTAGTATTGAACTTAAGAATAAACAGTCTAATTTATTAACCCAAGATCATTCACACGTTTCAATTTGTGCAATTGTTTAGGTATAAGATTTTATTAAAAATATATTACTAATTATAATTTCATCGAAATATAAAACATAAATAAACATAAATAATGTTTGGTGGTTAATACTCATAATTATAATTTATAACCAAGTATTATTAAATATATAATTTTTTTTTATTTTATTAAAACTATTAAATAGAAAAATAAAAATAAAATAAATAGCTCTTGCGTGGAATATTATAATAAAGAGTACAATAATTGTTTCGATCAGTTTTGAATAAACTAAAATTTTATTTGATGAATTTTATTCGTAACAATTATTGCACTCATTATAATACTCCAGGCAAAACCTATTTATTTTATTTTTATTTACATTATTTATATATTTAATAATACTTTGTTATTATTATATATGAGTGTCAACCACTAAACATTATCTATTTTGTTTTTTAATTTTTTAAATATTATATGGTTCATTTTATAAAATATTATGTATATATATTAATATATTATTTTAGAAATAATTAATAATAAGAGAGAATTATTATTTAGATTTAGCATTAAAGGTTTGGATTTTAATTTATTAACCAGCTCATTAGTATTAAACAAGTTTATAAAAAAATGAATACTATTTTATCTAAATTGGATAAAAATGAACTACCAAATATACTATATACAATAAAAATACAAAATAAATACTGATATAATAAATAAATAAAAGAATTCAGATAACTATGAATTTAAAAATTAGTGAAAGATTAGTTCACCACTCTATAATAAGATTTAAAAAATGATTAGTTTTTCTATTTTTATTCTTTACAATAATTCAAATATTTAATTATATTATATAATATTATATTTAATATGATTACTAAAAATTGCCATAAATTTGTGTTTACAATAATCATATACCGGTAATTCAACAGCTGCAATAATTGCTGAGCGTTGAGAAATTATTTTATATATTTATAATACTTTGTTATTAATTTATATTTATTGCATTATAAATTAAACAGTATGTTTTGCGACCTCGTGCCTCCTTCAATCAGTGAAAACATACAAATGTTGGCGTCTGGACACTATGTCAAAATGCAACGTTCGGTTGCATTTTTGACATTGCATCATGACGTTACAGGGTAAACCTTAACAATTCATGTCAATTGCAAAATGAAAACAACTGTCAAAGAATTAAATCTCACCAATAATAAAGGTGTAATTAGTTTCATTATTGTGAAGAGTTTTGTCTATAGTATTGGTGGGATGGTAATTAATTATAATTCAATCTATAATAGTTATTCTTTAAATAAGTTGTATGTTATAAGTTTATAACCTATAAGTATATAGTTTGTCCCACAAAACAATGCAGTTTAGCACAGGTAGATTGAGCTTACACACTGTCAATGACTATGATTAGTCACCGCTCTCGTACATGGTAAGGGAGCTAGACAAAGCATGAGGTATGCGCAGACGGACCAGTTTTTGTCAAACTTGAGTACCTGCCTTCCGTGGGACAGACTATGGAGTTTTTCTAAAAGTGCGAGATATCGTGGGTTAATACATCTACATTAAAACACTATAAAGAAGACTGATCTAATGTGAATTCGAGAGAGTGGTACAATACATCTGATATTTTTATTATAAATTAAATTTAAATTATAATTAAAAGAACATAAAATATAAAGTTTAAAGTGTACCTAGTATAAAAACGTAAAAAAAATTGTGGTATGCGTCATTTATTGCATACTTACAATGGATAAGAAGTACTCTAAATTCTATAAATAAAATGAATAACATAATTTTATAGTATTGTTCTGCTAAGTAGTGGGAAATAAATGAAAACAAAAATAACTATAAAAAAACGTCGAAGTGCAACGACTAGCGAACACGTGGAATGCATGATGTACGGTTGGTGTACAACAAATTAAACGGCCACGACGTCGGTCAACAACGTTTCGAATAGACAAAATATTATTGGTTAGAGCGAGATGCAATAAACGTAAGATTAATAGGTAAGTAGTTAATAAAAAAAATCAAATCAAATACCTGGTTCTTGGTGTCTACTGCCGATGTATGGTGAAAATTAATTCACAAGAAAAAATAATAAATAAATGAAACAAAAAAAAGTAAATACTAGTGAAATGCAATTATTAAGACGGCAGATTCATTAAACTGGAGAAAAAAATGTGATTTGTAGTCACAAACAACCGATATTGGCGAGCTCAAAAAAAACAATTATAACGACCGACAGTAGAGACGGTTAGAAAATATACGCGAGTAGTGAGTACTGAGTGGACTTTTCGAAACTGAGACGATTAACCTTATTGTGCGTCTGTATGAGTGGAAAATGGCGGCGCTCGCGTACGGAACTCACTCACCGCCACCAATGGAAATCGTTTGCGAGATTGCTACGTTAGCCGACGAGACACTTTTTTCTTCCAAGTTTCGGAAGTTCATGCATCGATGAATAAAATACGGCATTTCCTTTAGGAAATATTGTTATAAATAATACTCCATGATATAGCTCGAACGATCGCGGTCGCGTGTTTTTGTAACCTCTTGGTAAAATCGTGCTAATGACTCATTACTAATGAATAACGACGGATATTATCGGTCCCGAACAATGAAATCAAATTCTCGATTATTTCGCAACTATTAATCGAATAATTTTTCATCCGTATTAATCCTATCGATCCGTATGGTCGACTACTAATTGAGATCGTTAAAGTAACATGCGTGCGTTGTTGTGCAATACTTTCGATTATTTGAATAATTATCCTACAGTCCGGTGGCGAGGCGCTAGTCTTTAGGTCGGTCGGGGAGACGTGGAAAAAAAGTTCACTTCGCTCCCCTCCCCTCCAGCCCCTCCTTTTACCCGGATCTTTTAATTGCAATGTTTTCCCATAGGAATAGTTTCCAATTCCATCATTTAAATCGCCCAACATTACCAATGATAATATCGCAAATTTGAAATAATATTATATAATAATGACCGAAATAATCTGTAGATAAAAATAATACGTAAAATGTGAAAACGAAACGGCCGCGGCGATGTCGATAACGATTATCGACGGTTTTATCATATCGCCAACGATAAATAAAACAAAAATACGTACGACGAGACGGTATGTCTCACGGCGCAACGATAGCCCCCATTAAGCCGGGTTTACACGAAACAATAACTGAGGTGCGAGTGAACCGCGGTCGACAAAGAATATCGGACAGGAAATCGTAGCGTGTAAACATTATTAGAGCGCGTGAACAATAAAAACGACGATAAATTGACAATCGCATCGTTACGATTTATCATTGCGTGTAAACACGGCTATAGCTTTTCAATTTCCCCTGCACACCGCATGCGGAAAACAAGACAAGTATCTCAATGTCGTATTTTATACAGTACTAGCTGAATAACCCGGCTTCGCCCGTGAACAGTTTTTCCCAGTATGAGGGAAACGTTCACGTACTCGAACGTTCACGTACTCGGACGCTCCCGTACTCGAACGCTCGCGTTTATTATACCATAGCTGAATAACCCGGCTTCGCCCATGTGCAGTATGACTTTTTATTTTTTTTTCATTTTTACCCCTTTAACTCCGGTAGGGGTCGAATTTCGGAAAATCCTTTCCCAAGGGGTCTCCATTATATAAAACGAAACTGCTGACCAAATTTCATACTCAAAGCTCCAGCGGTTCCGGCCAGGCGAATTTTTCTAGTTTCACCATTTTTACCCCTTTTTAACCCCCTTAGGGATCGAATTTTGAAAATCGGGCGACGTGGTGACACTCAGGAATGTATTCGGAACAACTCGGTGAAAAAAAATTGGAAAAAAGTTAAATAGCGTCGTCACAAAATGGGAACATAAAAAAGGCCTGTTCTTTTTTATATATATAATAATAATAGATAATAGATAACAGATTTATACAAATTAATTGATCACTTAATTGATTGTTTGTTTCCTCTTCAGTTTACTTAAAAATGAAAAATATTATAAAACACGTTAATGGACAGTAAAAATGTATTTTCCTCGTGGGCGTACATATTAAAATACCATTTTACATTATTTTTATAGCAGTAATACATTTTTTGATTGCCTAATATTATTAGTATTAATCATAATGACTTTAATGTTCCATAATTTATTAAAAAAATTCGTTTTTGCTACTCTAAAAATGAAAAAAATTCCACGGAACGAAATAAATGCTATGAGTTTTTCAAAACACATCTATTAATTACCAATATTAAGCAATTTTTTTGATATTCTGGGGTAGGGACATAAGCCATAGCCTCTCTCCTAGCAGTCCTATGGCACTTGGTAAATCTATTCAATTTAAAATTGCTTATAATATAATTTAATATTTGTAAGTTCGACGGCCAACAAGCAATAGTAAAAATAATGAACAAGTATGTTTTTTTTTTTATTAAAAATCTAAATCTAAAATTTAAAAATAATTAATTAAATCTATCAATATTGGTCTAACCTATTGGTTTTTGTACTTATTTTGTTATAATATACCAGATTTTTTTTTTAATTGTATACAAAATGATGAAGAATATAAACAAGATTCTAAATTCTGCTCAATGACGTAAATATGTTTCCTATGCTATGATTCATCTTCATTTAGTGTACATAATATTATATTTGTAATTTCATTTTAAGTAATAATGGTACAATATATTGTTACAAAAATATGATGGTATATCTGAACATAAATACATTTGTTTATCTTTACGATAATATTTTATACCATTGTATTTCAAAGCTTTTATTTTCCTTTATTATACTCGTATTAGAAATTATTATCTTAAACAAAAACACAGTGCTATAAATCGATTTCTAGTTTCTACCAAATATAAAAAAGACAATATTTGTATTATAATTATTCATTATTATTTTATAACATTACGGTTGTAATGTTATAACTTATAACTGATAAGCTATAATATTGATTAAACTTGTTTAAAAATGGCAAAAACTACAGAAAAATAAAACAAATCGTATTATTTATTAATTATAGCTTGTAATCTCAAAGGGCATACACGTTGAGTTAAAACTGAGCGAAATTGTTTAGTCAATTGACCGTACACTGTATAGTTTTATCTGTACAGAAAAATCGTTCTACAGTCCTTCGGTCAAAACCATTGACAATTGACATATTATAAGTAATAATATAATATTATTATGAATATGATTAAAATTGAATGTGTTTTATTGTACAATCAGAATAATTAAACGATACGAATACAAAATATGTTGACGGTTGACGTATATTTCTATAGTGACGAAGTAATTACGTATATTTCGACTGTACAGTTTAGCAGAGCACAACTTTATCAATAGTGACAATAGTATTTTTATAATTATTTTCGATCGACTACACGTCGACACGGCTAAAAAAATTGAATAATTTTAATCTACAAGTATAGGATTTATCTGCATAGACGTGCAAGTCAATCCCTCAGTATATTAAATCCGTAATCAATGTAATTTCATGGTAATTACCTTAAATCATATACATATAGTATATAATATTATATTGTAATGACTCAAAAAGAAATATAATAACTATAAATGATATTAAAATCTTACCTTATCGGCACTTGGACGTAGGATTTTAATAACGCGCACGTTTTGAATGTATTGATGGCAGACTCAATCCAGCACTCGCACAGGCTTCGTGTCCTCGACGCTCACTTCTGAGAGTTTGTTTACAATCTGGCCCGTGTGCACACACGATAGCATATTGAGATAAAAACAAGCGCGTTCTTATAGGCTGCCGTCCGGTGAGTTCGGCTGGACCGCGCCCACGAACGGCGCCCACTCGGAGAGCTCCGAGCTCCTTGTGTCAGCAAGGGTTGTTGATAGTCTCGGACCAACGGTGTCGGCCTTCAAAGGTTTATTTGTTTATCGCTTATGTGCCGACTCTCATTGTCGGTCACGTACGCGGCGGTTGTAAACAACACTACTTTTGTGTATGCCAGGTCCCTCTCTGACAAAGACGCCGATTGTGAATGTACAGTTGGGTCTATATTATTATATTTATTGTGTTTGTTGTCTGTGCGCGTGTCGAAAACAGTCTGCCTTTTATTGATGGATTACAATAGTGCCGTTAATGTATAACGGCGTTGGTAAACATAATATTTGATGATGGTCACCTCATTACAATATATAGTAAATTATCTAATTATTTAACGTAATTGCCTATAATTATAGACTTTAGCACACCGACTACCGAGACGTACTGGGGGATGTCCGGACCAGTGGTAGGTTAGACATGATATCTTATAATATTCAATATGTAATATTAGGAAAATAGGAATATAAATTGTACTAAAATATTATTTATATTAAATATTTTATAATTTATATCATATTAATTATATTATATTTTATCAGTTATAATCGGCCCGGCGGCTACATGAAGCGCGCGGGGGAATGTTCACACTGTCCCACCGGGCCAGTCCTCTCTGATAGCACGTAATTTTGTTTATTGTACTTCTTACTCTGTTATCAGCTTATGAGTTATCTTATACTTGCCAATACCGGCAATACTATATTATATTCACTGAACAGTTTAGTGACAATGATTATATCACATTACTATTTCTCAATTACTGTTGTATACGATTATGATTTATGATTATAATAATATAATAGTTCTTAAGCTGAGGAAAAAATATAATAGTCCGACTAGTACTGACTAGTACTTGATACTATATTATTATAGTTGTGCGTTTAGTAGTGTAACATCGATATAAAATATTGGATCTACAATTACAAAAAAGGTAAGTTTTGAATTGCTAGGTATACATTTTTCAATATTAGTCAGTATTATTTAATTTACACAAAAACATAATATAACAACTAGGTAACTAATATCATTTGAAAAATAAAATCACTGTTACAGTTTTTATCAAAAAAACTGTTACTGTTTCAGTTTTGTTTTGGTTTTTCTTGACCTACTTAATTTAAATTTATCAAAGTTCATCAACACCTGTTTGTATACCTATCACTTATTAGCTATTGGCTACTTGCGGCCTCTTAATAATTATAAAATGTGTGTTGGGAGTAAGATTAATCTGAATATTATTATATTAATTATAAATAAAAATTAAATAATTATAAATACGTTTTGGCCCTAAAACTTATATATTTATGAACATATTGAGTTTATTACAATTACCTACTTTTTGGGTGTGTGAAATTTATTACTTAATTTCAGAAAATATATACTGATATATCTCTACTTTGTGTCTAATCTATCAATAGTTTATAGGTACATAATAATAAAAGTTTATGAATTTAATTTTTTTATAACTCAAATTGCAAAAATAATTAAGTATTTTCATAGAATCATTCTTTCTGGTGGGGTGAATAGACGTTTTCTATAATACGTTCAAGTATTATATTCCAAATATCTGTTCTGCTGTCTCAATAAAAGCTTTCGAAACGCTAATTGTCCAGTTTTTAAAAAAACATTTCCCATTTTCATAGAAAAATATGTAAAGAAAATTACGTAAAACTATCTGTATAATCATGATCATCATCAATTTATATCAAACATAAATGATATGTTTATGTTATTATATTTAATTATATTTAAAGTTTGTAAAATTTTGATCAAATGTATCAAACGTCCAATAAAGGTTGTTCTACTAGGTATCTAAAAAAATGTTTTAAGTCATATCTAATTATTTTAAGTTACACTGTTTAGTTGTTATTAAAGGATAGGAAAATCTATTACATTTAAGATTAAAAATTGATGTTTTATTCATAATAAGAAAATTAATCTTCTTTTTTAGTCCTGTATTTTCATTTTTTTATATCTCAACACTCTACATAATGGTGGATAATGTGTAATATACGCATATATCTGTTTCTACTATTTAAGCAAAATAAATAAATAAATTGATATTTAAATTAAAAGAAATTCCAAACCGGTTATTATCAAAATAGGAACTTACTACTTAATTACTTAGTTTATTTACTCATTGTCAAAAGTTTAATGGTGACCTATCCTATTGAACTGAAATATTTAAGCTGAAAAGACTTTCAAAGAATAATCAATTATCACCTATTAATACCATATAATGTCTTTATTGTTATCATTAGTATTTAGAAGAAGTATTATGAAGTAAAAATTGTATTGAAAATTAGATCTATTTTAATGTATTTATAAGTTATAGTTATAAAAAATACTTCAAACAACCTTAATTATATTTTCAAATTTTTATAAATTATTTAATGTGTACTATGTTCCTAGTCATTATATTTTCTATGTATAGCCGTATAGGTACAATTATTTAAGTCATTAATTGTTATTGAAATATCTTTCACAGTGAATGTTTTCCATTGTTTTTTTCTCTGCTTTTTTAGTCAAAGTAATGATATTTTGATCTTGATTCTACATAACGGAATATTCAATTATTTTCACAACTAATAAAATATATTCTTAATTATTCTAAAATTATAAGTTTATATTTATAAATAAATAATTTTTTTTTTACTTATGTTTAATTTTCAGTTTAATAAAAAAACATACTTAATAAATTACGTATTTGTAGTGTAATGGAAAACAGAGACTGGCCACTGTTTGTCTATGGTGGTCTATCATCTTGTATTGCTGAATTAAGTAAGTTATTATGATTTATGGTTTCTTTTTTTTACGATTTGTCCCAAATTCCCCAATATAATTGATATTTTAATTGCTTTTAAGGTACATTTCCTATTGATACAACTAAGACAAGACTCCAAGTTCAGGGACAAAAATTGGATGGGCAGTTTAATAAAATTAAATATCGTGGTATGATAGATGCTTTTTGTCAGATTTATAAGCAAGAAGGCTTCTTATCACTTTATTCTGGGTATATATTTATTTTCTTCAATGTGTTAGGATTATTATACTAAGAAAATTATTTATATTATAGAATTAGTCCTGCATTAATACGTCAATGTACATATGGTTCACTTAAGTTTGGAACATATTATACATTGAAAAAAACAATTAATGAATATCTACAAGTGACTGAAGATGTTGCTGTAAATTTTGGATGTGCTATAAGCGCTGGTATAATATCTGCATCTATTGCTAATCCTACAGATGTACTTAAAGTTCGACTTCAAGCTTTAGGTCGGAATAAAATTGGAAATCTTTTAGATCATAATGTTTTTAAATGCTTTCGTTATATTTATGTACACGAAGGACTTGGAGGCTTATGGAAGGTTAGTATTTAAGAGTATGTTAGTAATTATTTTTCAAATAGATGTTTGAAAACCTTCAAGTTTTAGTAAGGAATCAGGATCATATAATATTTAATTACATAACATAAAAAATACATTTATCAAATTCAATTCATAGTATTTTAAATTCAATTAATCATTATCCAATTAAATCATACCAATAACTTCCCAATGAGCTGCTATTAAAAGGTTCCTTAACGTTAATTATATTATAATGGCTTCAATGGGTTGAAAATAAAATGATAAATTATAATTTTTTTTTGTCATATTTTTTTTCAATGTTTCAACATAATTTTAACTTTTGATAAGGTAAGGAAAAATAATAATAATAATAATTTTTTTTTGTGGTCAGAGTCTGAGCTGTTCTCATATTTATTACTCAAAAATATAAGCCATAATTGTACCTTTAATTACCAATGACTGTTTTAAACAAGTTTTTAAGAGGGTTCGTTTCCACCCTAGGTAATTATTATACATGAAGGTGAATTTTATTATAATTTAGAATTAAATATTCCATTACTCTATATATGTATCCATTATTGTGTTTTTAAAATTATATCATTTATCCTTCATAAACATTGAGGTAATAGAAAAATGAAATTTTTACTTTTGGATTTTTATTAGGGTGTTGGGCCAACATCACAACGTGCAGCAATTATTGCAGCTGTTGAATTACCGGTATATGATTATTGTAAATACAAATTTATGGCAATTTTTGGTAATCATATTATCAACCATTTCATGTGAGTTTATTAAGTTGATTTTTGCAATAAAGTATATATAAATAAATGTTTGAAATATTGTAGAGAATAAAAATAGAAAACTAATCATTTTTTAAATCTTATTATAGAGTGGTGAACTAATCTTTCACTAATTTTTAAATTCATAGTAATCTGAATTCTTTTGTTTTAAAATTGTTACAAATAATTAATTTTTGTAATCTTACATGCATTTAAACTAAAAATATTAGTTATAATCTTTTTTTATTTATTATATCAGTATTTATTTTGTATTTTTATTGTATATAGTACATTTGGTAGTTAATTTTTATCCAATGTAGATAAAATAGTATTCATTTTTTTATAAACTTGTTTAATACTAATGAGCTTGTTAATAAATTAAAATCCAAACCTTTAACGCTAAATCTAAATTATAATTCTCTCTTTAATTATTTCTAAAATAATATAATAATATATATACATAATTGATAATTATTTTAAGCAAATAATTTATTGATGTACACACTTCATTACACAACAAAGTTCAATATTTTATAAAATGAACCATATAATATTTAAAAAATTAAAAAACAAAATAGATAATGTTTAGTGGTTGACACTCATTTATAATAGTAAAAAATTATTATTAAATATATAAACTTGTTTATTAAAACTGTTAATTATATAAATAATGTAAATAAAAATAAAATAAATAGGTCTTGCCTGGTGTATTAAAATAAAGAATGCAAAAATTGTTACAATCAGTTTCGGATAAAATTTGTTATCGTGTACTGAATTTTATTCGAAACCAGTCATAACAATTTTTGCACTCTTTATTATAATACTCAATGCAAGACCTGTTAATTTTATTTTTATTTATATTACTTATATATTTAAAAGTTTTAATAAATTATTTTATATTTTTAATAATATTTTGTTATTATATAATATTTCTTCAAAAATAATGATTCCAACTAATTTATATATTATTTGAAAAAACATTTTTGTTTCACCGCCTAGTGTTAAATATTGTTTTACATTTTTCAGTTCAAGTCTTATAGCAAGTTTTGGAAGTGCTGTAGCTTCAAATCCTATTGATGTTATCAGGGTAGATATAAAATAATTTTTTATCAAACAGTTTACTCGAAATTAATTTTTTCATTATTTATTATGTATCTTTAAACGTATAATTTTGATTTTTTTCTAAATCATCATTGCATTTCAACTAATAAATTAGTTAATAATTTTGTAATTATGCTACGTATAAGCGCATCAAATGTTTTGTCATTTTAATGCATAATTATATAGCCTATTAATGTTGATTATACTATAAGGAAAAAATGTATTGAAACATGAATTACCTTATTGTAAAGAGTTAAATCTAAGAATCAAGTATTTATATTTTATTCATTAAAATGAAAAAAATTTAAATATCCGCCAAACAAAAAAGTTGATTTTTGTCATTTTAAGTATAAATCTAGTCACCAAGACCAGATTTAACATAAGTGTAACGCTAGCAATGTAAATTTATGGATATGAGTATTGTATTTTGAGTTTTTGATATCAATTCCTAAATTTTCATATCTTTTCTGTTCTAAAATTTGACTCAATTACATAAGAGAATATTTTGTTTAAATAAATTATGGTTACATTTCAGACCAGATTGATGAATCAAAAACATAATACAAGTACTGAAGTTACCCAGAAACATATCTATAAAGGAAGTATTGATTGCCTTTTAAAAGTATGTATATTTATTTGTAAATAAAAATGTAAGTATCAACACTTTTAGACTCTAAGTGAAACGAGGAAGCTGTGGGTTGTTTTAGTTTTAGAAAATGTAAGAAAATTATTATTTTGATAAGATCAGATATTTCAAAAAATGTTTGATTAAACGATATAAGTTATTTTGTTGTTATTTGTAGTTAAATACATTTACAAAAACTATTAATTTTTTTTCTTGATAAAATAACTTATTTTTTGGACTTTGGTCCATCAAAAAATCTAGAAAATGTTTTACCGTTTCTCGTCGATTGATTTTACTTTAATGTACACATTTTGGAAGTAGGCATTACTTTTTTTTTATAATCAATTTTGAATGATCAAAATTTAATTATACTCTTAGAAATGAAAATTTACAAACTTTTTGTAAGCTGATCTACTTCGCTTCTTTCTATAGTTAGAATAGTTTTTTTTTTCAAGAGCAATGGTATATTTGTTTCACATTTAAAAGAGCAATTCATCAGTATCAACCACTCGTCATCTGTACCTCATATTTTTTGTATGTTTTAGACTGTCAAATATGAAGGCATTTTGGCACTCTACAAAGGTTTTATCCCCACTTATGTTCGAATGGGACCATGGAACATAATATTTTTTGTGATTTATGAAAGACTGAAGACAATCTAAATTTTAAGTTTTTGAAATATAATAGTAATTAGCATAGTATAATTAATTATAATTAGGTATATGTTAAATATTACACAACATAATTGTATCCAAGACATTTTTATTTATTACAAAATCAAACACATTTTACAATTAATTTATTCTATTTTACCATATTACATTTGTGAAAACTTATACTAATCCATTGTTATGAAAAAATATTGAAAAAATTACCTGTTTCCTTATTTTACTAGTTATTATTTATTACTTTGATTTTAAGTCCATGTTTAACTTGCTGTCATAATAATTTTAGTATAAATATAAGGTGTAGTAAGCGGTATAATTATTTTGAAATACAAATGTGATTATTTTATTTTAAAATTAAAATTCTGTACACGAGTACTTCTTTGAAAAATAAACAAAAAATATTATATTGTAATTAATGTTATCAAATTATTTAATTTAAACATCATGTTTTGATAACTTTCATATAGGTATTATCACCTATTTCCTAGATGATTGAAGTTCATTTTTTAAGATTTATTTGAGAACAGAGCTTTACCTCTATGATTAAATATATAAAATGAGGGTGTATTGTGTAATGTCTCCCAAGTCTTACACTCTAGCTCTTCAATTGCTCTTACTTCTTTGAAATCTCCAGCTAGGTACAATATTCCGTACATTGACATAAAAAGACTGACAACACCTTGCACAAATACCTAAAATTATTCAAATGGAAAATAAGAATAAATAATGGTAAATAACTTATCATTATTAAATATAAATGATAAATATTATTAATTGTTTACATCAAGTGGCAATCCATCAAATTCTTGTTCTGTAATTCTTAAATAAGATCGATCTAAAATTTAAAATACAATCAAATGAGTATATATTATATAATAAAATATAATTTCTTTATATATAATAAAAACTAGGTATGTATATTTTTCTTTAGTTCTATAACCAAGTTCTCAAATACAGAATGTTGTTATTTAAAACCTATTATATCCAATTGATAACAAGAAAAAACCAATTTAAAATAGAATATGTTGATTAATAGGAAAAGCTATTAGATTAACAAAAAAATGATATAACAGATTCAAAGAAAATAATAACAACATAGAAAGTTAGATATTATTGAAAAGAACACAGTAAAGAAATAAAGAACTCAGAAAAGAGAAAATCATGCAAATTTATTTCTTTTGACAGATATCAAATTCACAAAAATGATGAGAAAAATGATAGATTTTACCTAACTTACCTCACTAACAAAATTAAAATAGATATGAAGCTTGCCCACGTTTGACATATTCTCAATATTGTGTTTCATACTAAATTTCAGGAAATTTTATATAAGATGGCATAGTTTTTTTTTTATAAAACTTAATTTTTTAATGAAATTAAATCAAATTAAATCACAGTTCTTAACTTTTGGCCATGTATGTAGTATCTAAAAACGTAGACATGTACATGAAGTAAATTTTTATCCCAGAATAATATGTACGGACATTAAAATTTTTTTTTTTTTTAAGGTTTCATAATGTTTAAGGTTGTTAAACTCGCTTAATATTTCTTGTATAAATTTAAAATAAATTATTTTGAACAATTAAAAAAAAAAAAATGAATAAAAATGAAAATACTTTTATTTTATCATAAATCTATAACTAGGAAGTTGAATTAAAGCACAATACTTTGTGCATTTAAAATACTTTGCATTTAAATATAAATTAAATACCAGTAAAAAATGTACACCTTGGCTACATTATAATATTTACTAAATATTACTCCTTGCTTGTGGTTAAAATTTAATGAGATACAAATACACTACTTTTATTAGCTTTAATATATCACGTATAAGAGTGATTAACAAAATACATAGTACTTTGTTAGTCAAATTTAATTGGAATCAGAGGTTGTTGGATTATGTGAGTTAGTCAAATTGCTGGAGGTTCAACCAAAACAGGCACATTTTAGATTATCGTCCAATAAAATGTATTGAGTAAGTAAAATTCTAATTAAATATTATATTTAAATCAAGATAAAGTATCTTAAGATTTGAAGAAAAAATTTTCCCAATAAACTTAATTTGAGTAAGCATAAATTATAACTAAAATATTTTCTTTATATATGAGTAAGAATGTTTTAAGATTTTGAATTATATTTATACAACAAGAAAAAAGTAGTATATTAACTAATGTATCATTATTCAAAATGTTCTTTAATTTAATTATATGAATTTTTTGCAATAACAATTTATATATTAATTAGTATTATTAATACACTAAATTATCAAACAATGAATCATTGAGATATTTTTCTTAAATTTGGCTGTAAGAACTCAATAAAATGATAAAAATCCGGTATATTTATAAAAATGAATAGTAAATAAATGTATAAGGACAATGCCGGTGCAAAGGTTGTGCAAAAAGTTCATTCACACAGAGATTCATTGTTTTACGTTCGCATAAGGGCCTCACGATTTCTGCAGTATTATCATAGAATTAAATATGAACCGTTAATGAAAATTAGTAAATACATACTTCCTGAAAAATGTTTTAGTAATTGTGTATCTAATAGTTTTGAGATGGCCTCGCATTTATAGTACGCAAAGGTAAAACAAGTTAATTTAGATAAAATGAACATAGAGATTAACATATAAATTTATTATTTTACAACTATTTCTCCAATAAATTAAGTTTTGACAACTTTAAGATATTTAATCAATTTTAAATGTATATAATTATGTTTATAATTGTATTACATCTTAATGAAATACCTTAAAAATATTTTTATTTTTAGGCAAGAATAAAATGAAGTCACTAGATGTTTTTAGAAATTTCAAGTTTCAATTTTTAGACTAGCAATGTAGGGAAAAGAATCTTAAATAAAAATACGAAAATTGATACTTGAAAATATTCTATAAATATTGTTATATTGTTATTGTACAAATGAAAAAATCAAATAAAGTAATACCAAACAATTGTAAATAATTTTTACAGTAAAGATTATTGAAAATAGGAAATTTAAATTAAAAATGTAGATTCAAATCAATGGAAAATTAATAATGTATTCACACTTACGTTGAGCCGCTGAATAAGCTGCATGCAATAATGACAGAATTCCTAGAACGAATAATTGCCTGTATAAGTTTAACATGACTGTGTATTTGAGTGTAAAGACTTAAACAATGAATTTCAATTCTAAATTTACAACTTTAACATTTATTTAAGTACATAATTTCATAAAGCCGAGTCACAATAATGCTGTCAACAAAATGAGAATGAGGATGTAATTTGTCTTATCTATTATCAATGTATTGGATTTGGGAGGAACCTCTAGTCTCATTATCTATAAACTTTGTAAATTATAAGTTGATAACCTAATCGTTGTTACAAATATTGTTTTTAATAATAAGTTGATAAATGATAATACTGTATGTAATCATTGAAAAAACAAGATTACTTGTATTTATTTTTTTACCCTAGCTTTTAGTTTAGTTGACGTGTTTAAAAATTAAAATAAAACCCTGTTGTTTTTATTAATTTTGAAATGTCTTCAAAGAAAAGTTTTTTTTGCATGAATACTTTGAAACAATTTGATGCATTTGCAAAACCATTAGAAGAAGTTCAAATAAAAACTGTATGGGGAGGAATCGGTAAATTATAATTTTAAGATATATTGTAGTACTGCAGTGGATCATGATAATTTCAGTGTATAATGAGTAGAACTTGGCATATTGATATTTAAAATGGCAGTTTTAAATAATACATATTTAATATTAAATAGTTATAACTTTTTCTAGTATACCTACCACAGTTTTAACAAAACTAGACTATTAACAAATCAGCCAATTCTCATAAATAAAATAAAATGTTCCGTATTGACTATAAGTAACATAAAAAAAGTTTTAATTTATTGACAATAGGTAATATTATATTATAAACATTAACTTATAACAGGTTATACCCAATTCATTAACACAGAGCTCATTAAATTACAATGTTTGCGTACAAAGTACCTGTCTATAATGACTTAAACTACCAATCATTTTTTACATTTGTTTATTTTAATGTTTAATGACTATTTCATACAATTTTTAAACATACATTTAGAATACCTTATATCCCTCGTATGTTTGTTAATTATGAACACATAGTTACAATTGATGATATAAATTTATACTTGACAATATTAATTGCCAATCCTTTTTAAATTGTATATAAAACTATAGCTTATTTTAAAAAAAATATTTAGAAACCAGGAGTTTAGGGTACTTGCAAGTTGGTCTTTCTTTATTTGTTTATTTAATGTTTCAGTTTTAGCTATAAATTATATAAATAACAAATTTAATTGCTTAAAATGCTCATTAGTTTATTATTGCCCTATATTTGTTTTTTTCATTTTTTTATAAGAATGAATGTTTTATTAATATTTTAAAATGAACATAAGTTTTTCATTAGGATGGCCAACTGGCTGGTTTTTGACCGGAAATTCTGGATGATGGCGGGTTGTCAGTAACAACCCTTAACTGGCCTTTAAAAAGCTGGTAATTTCAAATTCATATTTTAGTTTTAAAACTATAGGAATGTTAAATAATTTTAGCATGAAGTGCATTTCAAAAAGAAAGTTCATACTTTTCAAAAAATTTAAGTGTTCTTTAATATAGTGTTTAGAGTATATTGACCATAATAATAATGAAGCAGTGCTTATGATACTTGGACTATCAATCTTAGTTGATGTGTTTCTGCAAACCAAATGCTCTTAAGAAAATGTATTGTTGGTTCTAATGACTATCTTGAACTGATAAGTAAACATAATTGCAATATCTTTAGCTTACGTTTAGTCACGATAACTTTAATCTTTTTGCATATCCCTATGAACTATCAATTATTCCTGTAGTAAACCGATTTTCAGGTGGATACGTATTGTCAATGAGTACCCTTCTGTTTCTTTCTGTTAATTGAATGTAAATAATGTTATTCTTAGAGTTAATATTTCTTATGTATTACTATTATGTACTATTATGTATATGTATTGCTCTGTACTTTGGGCTAGGCTTTTTTTGTTATAAAATAAATAAAGTAAAAAAATCACTTTGTATTTGATATATCTTAATTTAACTGTTAAATTTACGTATAACAATTTTCAACAAATAATAACTGAATTGTTTTTCTTTTTTCTTTTTTTAGTTTCCTTGGTTTGTTTTTTAACCATTGTATTTTTGATGGTATCAAATTTAGTTGAGTATCTTGATAACACTCCAACTGAAGAACTCTTTGTAGACACATCACGGAATAAAAAGTTACAAATAAATTTTGATATTATTGTTCCTAAAATATCTTGTGATTGTATGTATATTTAATTTTTATCATTGAAAAATATTTGTCTAATCAAAAAATTTTTTTACAGTTTTGGTTTTAGATGCAGTTGATAATTCAGGTGAAACACATTTACAGGTTGATCATAATATTTATAAAAGAAGATTAAATTTAGAAGGTGAACATATTGGTGATCCTGAAAAATCAGATGGTAAAAGACAAGTTGTTACATTACAAAATTAAGATTGTTTTTTCTCTGATTGATACTATTATCCATTAATTCATATTTTTATGTAAATTATGCATTGTGGTTTTAATGTCAACTCTAGTTGCCTGGCCAACTTAAAATTACTGAGAGGCAATTTAAATTTAAAATTTTTTAAATTTTACTGAAATCCACCCACCACTCATAAACTAAGATTTGTTTTATATGTCATAAGCACAATGTAGATCAATTACAATATTAGTCATTTTACATACATTATGGTAAATTGCATGATTAATTAGAACATATTTTATTGGAAAAATTTATATTATTTAATTATCACCCACATTATTGGCTATAAAGTATAATACTTGGAAATTATGAACACAGTATTGATGCAATCTATTTTTATTTTTTTATTTGTAGATGTTGGCAGTAAAAAGACGACTAAGGTAAGTTTTTTTTGTTGAAATTATTAACTTTATGTCTGTAAAAAAATTAATGTTTATTGCCATTTTTCATATATCATCATTATACATTGTGTATAATTTACATTTTTATTGATTTATTTTTAGTCAACTACAATAAATTCTAATGAAACAATCCAAGCTAATAGTACTGCTGATAAAGCTCCTTGTGGAAGTTGTTACGGGGCTGAAAGTCCAAACATACCGTAAGTATAATTAAATTGTTTAATTATAACTTTTTTATTAAATTAATACAAACTCAGTTTGAAATTAAAACATTTTATCAAAATATTATTTTGTATGCAAATAGAAACTACACTAATTACATTTGTTATTAAGGTGTTGTAATACGTGTGATGATGTTAGAAGAGCTTATCAGGTGAAAAATTGGGATTTACATCCTTTTAGTATAGAACAATGTAAGAATCAGACTTCTCAAAATGATATTTATGACAAAGCATTTAAAGAAGGTTGTGAAATATTTGGTACCCTTCAAGTAAATCGGGTTAGTATTATTTTTTTATAAAACATTTTTATAGGTTTGTATTGTTTGTAAGTACATTAATTATAATTAAAATTTGAAGTTTGATATAAGTAAACAAATATTACCTCAGTAAAAATGTACCTGCTCTATTTAAAATTAATCTTCTAATTTTTTATATTATACAAATTTATTAATTATTTTTTAAGGTAAGTGGAAGTTTTCATATTGCTCCTGGAACAAGTTTTTCTTTTAATCATATGCACGGTAAGAATTTGTTTGTATTGTTTTAAATATTGAATAAAATTTTGAAATTTTGTTTCAAACTAAATTAAAATTAAAAGTTATTTTGAAATTGACCTCTTGTAAAATATTTTCCCCCTGTATTAGTTGTTTGAATGTTGATTATAAATAGTCATATAAATTGATGAAGATTTAATGACTAGGTCGTATAAAATATTTTAAAGATATTATTATAAAAGGTGATATTTTTAATAAGTTTTCAAAATTAAATAAATGTTAATTAATTGTGAAAGTGTAAGTTTAAAATATTTTGTCTATGTGTTAATTATTAATGTTAAAATGTGAGTTTTATTTCATTTAGTTTATATAACAGATTTCACAAAAAAAAAATTCCTTTTAATTTACAAGTTTTATTTAGCAACTTTAAAAATATTAAGATTGGGGATGGTTTTGTTTATAATATTAGGTTTCCTTCAATGTTTTAAGTCAAATGTGTGCTTATATTATTTAATTCATCAACTATTATTGTTTTATCAAACAAATTTTTTAAAAATTTTAGATTTAACTTTCTAATTAGAGTTATTTTGAGGAAGAATTGCTTACATAATTCCCTAGTCATCATAGGTTTAAACCATAAAAAAAAATTTCTAGTTGTTTTGTCTTCCCTTTGGAAAAGTTTTGTGGATACCTATGACAATGTATTATTCTTTACTCTAGATTATTATTTTTTTTTAAAGAGCTTACTAATTTTTATATTTTAGTCCATGATGTACATCCATTTTCATCATCCTCATTTAACGTAAGTCATACTATACGTCATTTATCATTTGGGCAAAAGTTGGAACCAGTTCTCAGTCATGGCGGTAATCCTTTAGATTCAACTGAGTCCTTTGCTAATGAAGGTAAGAAGTTAAATATAATATATCAAAATGCTTATGTAAAATATTAATTTATTAATTTTTTTTTTTACCCTGTCCTATGGCACACTGTGTAAATAATTACCCTACAACATAGACATATTTATATTGTGCATAGGAAATAAAATAATGCATGTGGATGTTTGTACTCCTCGATAGCCTTGAATAATATACCTATAAATATGCTGTTTCATATTTCATGTTATTTTTGTAAATTTGGTATTATCTAGAGCTAATAAAATCATAGGCACACTGTCAGCAGGAAATTATTTATCCAACAATTTATAACATTAGGATTTTTCAAAATCAAAAGCGTTTTGAATCATTCTGTATGCTGTAGAATCCCTCTGTATATAAGGATATGTATGTAATATTAAAGGAACAAAATAAAATATGTACAATGTACAACAATATTGAGTCATAATACTGTGTTAATTCTTATTATTACTGAAAGCGATATATAGACATCAACGTTAAGGGAAAATATTATTCTTTTTGATCATGTTAATCGATTAATAATAAATTATCGCAAACAAGAAAAATTAATAATTCAAGTTCCAATTAAATCATATAATAATAAATAATTATTGTGGCGTTAATATTTACCCTGTGCGAGTAAACATGATATCTATTTGGACATTTGTGCGCTGTACAACGGGGCATTAAATATTACTTACTTAACATTAAAATATTACCCTAATTAATTATTGATCAGTTTCATTTACTTTACCGAACATGTAATTTTAAATTTTGTAATCTTGGTAAATAACTGGGGATAAATGTCCTTCATATTATACTTGTAAATCGTTTTTATGTATATAATTTGACATAATAAGTTTTCTAAGTACTCACTAAAAATTGTAGCTATGAATAATTTAAAAAAATATTGAAAATTAAAATTATGATAAAAAAAATTAAATTTATGGAGAATATGAAATTATATTTGATGTACCTAAATAAAAGTAGTTGAAATTGAAGTGAATTATATGATTGATAATTTAAATACAAATGATAAAATCGTACACGCACATTTGTGTACATGTCATTGTTAAAGTTCTTAAATGCCTTTATTTCACTTTATCATTTTGCTAATTCCCTAATTTGTATTCCTAAAATTTTTAAATCTTTAATGGACTTATCACTTCACCGTTCTCTAAGCAATCCTCATGATGGATTTGTTTCTAGATTCCATTTGTTGTCAAACGAAAACCAAGAAATTCATTTTTATATAATATGTATATTACAACATATCTGAATAATCAATTTTTTTATATTTTTAATTGACTTGGAGTGTGAAAAAACTAAGTTTATAAATAAAATATACTTACCAATTTCCGTAGATTCATAAATAAATATTTTCTGTTATTATTTTATAGCTAGGTGTATGTGTTTTGTATTTTCTTCAATATATCATTGCAGTACTAGATGTGAATTATAATGTAGTCTATACCTAATCTAGATCATATTGTTGAAATAAATTTCGTTTTAATCATAAACAACAAATTTATCTTCATTCATTATTGTTTTTTATAAGAAGAAATAAATAACATAATTGAACATTTTTCTGTCAATTACATTAAAAAAAAAAAAAAAAAAACTAATATATATAAGTACTAAACATAATTTATTACATATTGTTGAAATCGAAGAAAAAAATTAAACCTTAAACAAATAGGCATTAAAAAAACAAACGTTACGAAAACAATTATTATTTGAAGTAAGATTTATACTATTCAATCACGTTGAATAATTTATTAACATCTCAGAGCAGCACCAACACCCATAAACGTGCCAAATGTCCCGCCACTCGATAACATAGTTTTGGCCATTTTGCTTACCAGCTCTCGGCCTCTGAATCCAGTCCTACAATAAACAATACATTTTACATGAAATATAAAGCAAATAGTAGTTTATTTCAATTGCGAATAATTTGAAGTAGCACATTACCTTAGGCCTCCTAAACCACCGAATAGCATTCCAATCGTGATACCGATTGTCGCTCCCATTATAAACGAGTTCGATACTCGGTCATAACACGACGGTTTTTGCATCCCTCCGTAATAGCTTGAACTGGCAACCGGCATGTTTGAATGTTTTTAAAGTAATACAAATAGAACTAATAAAATCAATCCAATGCAATGCAGATTTTATGTCCGGAACATTTCATCATTGTTGTAATCATAAGTCACGCTGTTATCATACTCCATTGCATATGCCGATTGTATTATCTCGGTCGTATGGAGGAAATTGTATATCGCTATACGCCAGGCGACGTAATGTCGAAACTCGAAATGAACAACTGATTTTGCGTTCCACATTTTCGGTTCATAACAGATAACTTACATTTGTTTTTTATACAATAACATTGGTCGTGTAGATGAAATAAATGAATTTTTCACTATACGCACGATAAAATAGATCTATTTTGACGTGATTATACGCGACTATGGTTATTTTTTTGTCAAACATTTGTTCAACCTACTGAATTAAAAATAGTATTGTATTATAATATATCATCTAAATAAATTAAGGCGACTAAAATCGATTTCAAATTTATAAGAATAATTTAAAAATAATAAATTTCTCGTATCTCATGCTAGGGTTTAAATCTCATCCTGTTCTTTAATTAAAAATCTTAACAAATTAGTATACCTTTAAGACCTACTGGATCATCAATATTAATTCCAACAGAAAAATGTTGCGTTCAAGCTATAAGGTTGTAAACGGTATCATAGAATAGATTCTATATTAAACAACAGTGAAATTACGATTAGTAGTTATGACTAAATATTTTGGCTCAGCGATTGCATCGAATCAAGCTTTTGGTGAGGCTTAATATGTAGGTACTGTAGTCTGCGAAACACATTTAAAAAATTTTTATTGATGATGAATTTTGCATAAGGTATTAGGGCATGTCATGACATATTTGTTTCATTTATGCCGAAAACTTTCAGTAATTAACAGTGACCTCCGGAAACATTTAATCTATGATTAAATATTTTTTTCTCTAGTGGACAACAAAAATATACATGTAAAATACATAAAAATTTTATTTTATTTAATCAATCAATCTTATTACAAATTATATATTTTGATTTGTCTATACCACCTGTAAGGTATTCGATACATTTGTAATATTCGATAATAATGTTGTTAATTGGATCATTTCTTGTTTTTATTTCATGATTCATTTCTATTAATGGTGTTTTTGACTTTCTAATTCATATATATTGAACAAATTTAAACTTGATATGAGTCCGATTATTTTCATTCTACCATGACTTATATTTTTTTAATAACTTAATTATCACCCAATTAAAATATACCCATTTTTTTGAGCAATAATTTAAAAATGAAGCTCAGTATAAAAAAATTCAATAATTAGCTTCATATGACAAAAGTGAAAATTAAATAAATATTTATTGTTATGTATTATATAGGTGCTACCATGTTCCAGTATTACATCAAAATTGTCCCAACACTTTTCCAAAGAAGAGATGGTACAATATTTCCTTCAAATCAGTTCTCGGTGACTAAGCACAAGGTAAATAACCGTTTATAATTTTATACGTATAGGCCAAAATTATTTAAAATTTATCATTCTAAATTATATTTTTTTGGCATATTCAATATATTAATATGACTTATAATAGGTGCTAATAACTTAAAGAGCTGTTATATTTAACTATTTTAGGTAATTTCTTCAAAGTATACATTTGGTGTTTAGACATCTTTTTTAAGATATTGAATCTATTACTTTAAACATTAAAGACATGATTTAATTTTCATATTAAGGGTTTAGAGTCCCAATTATTTGCAACGAGAAATAAGTCATGTAAGAAAGTCCCTACTTCGTTTCCTTTTTTTCTTCTTCTATTACATCCATTTAAGTTTTCATTATTTTGTATTGTACATAAAAATGTAAAAAATAGTAAAACATCAAATTCCTGGTTATATTTTCTTTTGACAAATATTTTTATAATTTGATTATATAAAAAAAGATATTATACCTAATATTTCTAATAGTCATTTTAGAGCCACTAAAGACAAAAAGTACATAAATTGATTTGAGTTTAGAAAAATATTGAATATATCCAAGTTTTTCTAGTTACACCTATTGATGTTAAACATTGAGTACACTTATGTACTGGATTTTTGATTGAATGAACATTTCAGTGTTTTTTAGACCGAGGCAAATACAGTAATTTGCTCAAAAAAACAATTGCTTACATAAAATAGTTCTTAGTAAATTATAAGCTTAATACAAAATTGTCGGTCACATGGTTTTAATTTAATTTTGAACATTTAAATTATTTCAAACAGAATAAATGTAAATTGGCACATTTCTATTGTTCTTGATTCGTGTTTTGGATGTTCTTACCTCCTCCTTTGGGGCCTGGATTGGTGCTAACCAAGAAAATTGATTAATTATTAGCATTTTTAATAATGCCTCCATGGCTTGTAAACCTTAAAAAAAAATAATTGTGTTGCAACTATCTGTATTGAACTAGAAATAAAAAGTATAATTCAAAATATTCTTATTTGTTTAGTATTATAAACTTGCTTTTAATTCACAAGTATACACTCGATATCTATCGTATCTACATTATAAAATTATATTTAACATTTCTTTTTATTGGAATAACTTTTTTTGCAGGTTCTTTCAACTGACAGAGGTCAGTCAGGTGCACCAGGAATATTTTTCAGCTATGAATTTTCACCAATTATGATTAAGTTGACCGAAAAACCAAGGTTTGTTTTGTTTAAAATATATATAAGTATATTTAATTGAGCAATAAAGAACAAATTGTAATAAGGTGTTGTAAAATGGTGCTCATAGAATCCTAAATAGAAACTTAGGAGAAACCTTTAAACCGAGGCACGGTTTAAAAAATATACCTGTAAATCTTAAAATAAAAAAATTTCTGTCTGATTTTCAATTGATAATATAACTTTGATTTTAATTAAATTTTTTCATGAAATTAAGAAAGGATTAACTGAACAATTATTAATATCCTATTAAAAAAATGGGAGAGAAAATTAATTTTTCAAAACAATGAAGTACTTACTTTTCAAGTCGAGCACTCGCAGATGATTACGCCCTAGTACTAAAACCTCTTATTATTCCGTGTCCAAAAATCTTATAACCAATTGCTAATGCATTTTGTTATATGTAATTTTTAATAATATTTTATTTATTTAGGTTGTTGGGACATTTATTCACTCAATTTTTATGCAATATCAGTGGTGTGTTCATCTGTTTTTGGATCATCGATATATTTATGTACAAAGTATCTAAAGTATATAATATACGAAAGAAACATTTACCAAACAACTCAAAATAATAAAACACTACATTCAGGTAAAATTAATGATAACAAATAATTGTATTGAAGTTTATTTAATAAAATTTTTATCATACATAATGTGTAATGGATTATTTGTCACAAAATTATTATTTCCTTTTTTTATGAAAAGTTTTACTTTTAGGTCCAGCATAAAATTTAGGTTTACGTAGGTTTTTAGGACCTTTTCTAATTACACTTTGTCTTTCTTTTTTGTGTTTTTCTGCTTGCATCTCAGCTTTTTTGTACTTCTTTTCCTAAAAAAACAGTCAAGTATATTTTTATACAATTAAATATAATACATTCATTTTGTAAATAATCCTCCTTTAAGAATAATAAAAACTACTATATCAATCTAAATTTTACGAATAAATCATTCTTTTCATTTTGATTGAATTAAAAATTATAATTAATTCTTGACCATCAGCAGATACCAGCTAGTATATATTAATATTAGTCACAGTTTAGCCGTTAAACAATTTTCCTTCCTAATATTTGATCTATATATACGAATAAAAATATTAAAATCTCTTACGACTTAAAAATATATCTATAATAAAATGTTAAAAAAATGTTGCTGCTGCCTTATGAGAAATTCATTATTTTTTTCATGATTTAATGAGTCGCTATTTAAGATTTTAAATGGGTAGGAACAAATATATTCTACTTCATATACATGTACTTACAATTCAAGTTATTTTTATATTGTAAATTATTTTAATTTTTACCTTTTGTGTTGAGAATGTGATCTGTCGATTACCACTAGAAAGCATTTTGACTGAATGGAAGTTTTCCAGATTTATTCTTTCACCCAGGGTTGCACTACAATTATATTTGATTAATATTAATAATTGAAAAGTAATAACTGTTTGAATATTTGTATGGTATATTACCCAGGGTTTTCAACAGAATCTAAACGATTACTATTATTTGATCCAACAAATTCTTCTCCTTCTTTAATTTCATAGAATTTTGGTGGTTTTATTGTAGGTTCATCATGTATACTCAAACTATTATCGCTATCGTCGTCTTCATTACTGTCTCTTTCAGCATTTTTACGTTCTTCACGTTCAGATGCAATTCTTCTTTTTTTAGCTGATCTATATTCAGATTTCAATTCTTTTGCCCATTTCTGATCATCATCTGAACTATATTCATCACTACTTTCTTCAGAACTCGGTTTACCTTCAATTTCATCGTCCTAAAATAAATTTACATTTAACAATTAAAAAACCATTTTTTATTTCACAAAGAGATAAATGTATAATTTTCAATTGGAAACTGGTTCTATACAGTTCTAGTTCAGTAGAGTCTTGGTAATTCAACAAAATATATGACTAATGTGTTATAAAAATATAATCAAATTTGTCATATTCTTGGATCTTTTAAAAAAAATTAAATCCATTAAATTAAAAATATAATATTATAACTATGGCATTTAAAAAATAGCTCATTAAATTAAATATTTCAAATCATTGTTATATTATCGTTGGAATAAATGTTCATATTTACATGGAATATTTAAGGTTTTTTTTTATTTATTTAAAACAGTTTGTAAACCACATAATTAATTTTATTGTATTAAAATCAAAAATACTTACTTCAACTTGTTCAAATTGTTTTTGAATTTGTGTTTCAAGCTCCTTTTGTTTAGATTTATCTAGGCGTTTCAACACTGGATTTAATAATCTATGCAAAATATATTATGTCAACATTAAATAATAATAACATTAAATCTTGCATTTCATTAAATATTATGTATAATTGCCAAGTATATTATAGGAACTATTTTTTTAGAGTTTAAAACGTTTATGTTGGTTAGATGACAGATTTTTAGCGGCTGTTATGTACTAGGCAAAGGGATTGTGCAGTGGTTTACCATTGCCTCCTGCACAGGAGGGTTGGCGGTATCTCTCTATTTAGGCAGTTGCCTCCCTATAGGCCACCCGTGGCCAGGTTCGAACCGGTGACATTGCGCGTCGGCAGATAGGAACTATTTCAGAGAAGTAATTGTTTTTGGTGTTAGCGTAGTGGAAATTGAAAATCTTGATACAGTTAACATAAAATGGAATTCATAATAGTACATTTTAGGTGAAAAGTATTTTGATGTGTAATTGGTACCTATCAAACACCAAATTTTATGAAATAGATCCCAACACTAAATGTATATTTCTATGGTATAATTTAATAATGATAAAAGCATTTAGTTACTTGTATTCTTCAGCATTTGTATCAACTTGGAATGATGGATTTTCAAACAATGCTTTAAACCGATCATCTTTTAATAAGCTAACAGTGTTTTTAGATTTAGAATTCTTTTTGCCTTCTTTTTCATCATTAATTAATTTCAAAGCTAGTTCTTTATTGACCGAAGGTAGTTTCTGAAATATGTATGTTATCTCAGTACTAAAGGTAAAATATTTTCATTAAATTAATGTATTTTGTACCTGAACTTGTACACGATTAATTCTTTCAGATTCAATTTTTTCTCGTATTTTTTTTCTATGGTATTCTTCATAAGCAAATGGTTCTGCGACAGATTTAGCTTTTCTGTATAGTCTGATATCCACAAAATATCCATGCATATACGCTTTTAACAAGTTTGTTCCTAAACAAATAATTTAAAAACATGTTTAAACTTTATGAAAATTATATTTTATGAAATATATATTTTTTACCAATCAGATGTGAAAGGCCAAGTTCTTCTAGCTCATTTCGAGTCACAAATTTATAATCATCATATACAGTTTCTTTTTTTGTTTCCTCTAACTCCTCGACTAAGCCATCTAAGAATCCACACCATTTTGGAGCTGGGCCTAAACTCTACATGACAGGTTTTTTTTTATGTAATTAAGTAAAGAAAATAATAAAAGAAATATAAAAGTAAATAAATTAACAAACTGGTATGTAATGTGTTTGAATTTTTGTATTTTCATTAGCAATGAATAACATTCCAGTTTTTGGAATGACACATAGATTGTTAAACTGTGTTTCATTACCAGATTCAAGGGCAGCAAAAAGTTTACCCTGTAAAATAAAATATTGGGAAATTTTTAAACTATAAAAAAGATAAACAAAAAAAATGTATTATAATATTTACGGTGTCTTTATTCCATATTTTTACACAAGATGAATCCATAGATAAGACATTTTCATCTTGGAATGCAATATCTCTAATAGGTAACCCAAACAAATGATCTTTAACTCTAAAAGGCTTATTAGAACGAATATCATATAAAAGTATTTGGCCAGTAGCCGTACCAACGGCTAATGTTAATGCATTATCAAATTCTAATGCGGTAACAGAAGGAAAACCATCAGCACTAAAATAAAAATAATAAAATTAGACAACATCCAATTATTTTTATTTTTATAACTCACAAAATATTAGTATCATTAGTAACTGAATTAAGAGCACAATCCAGAACACCAATACTGACATGAGCCCTAGGATCCCAGGCTTCAACCTTTCCTTCTTTAGTACCAGTTATTAGCATATTATGCACCGGGTTTATTGCTAACTTATTTACTTCATCCCCGGCATTTGATACAAATGGATTTAAAAACTGTCCTCTGTCTAAATTCAATCTATAGATATCAGAGCTGAAAAACATAACAAACTTTGAATGATAGTTAAAATAAAAAAGGCTAAGCGTTTAAAATAATTCTTTTTAAGAATAAGACTAAATGAATTTGAAAAAAGGTAAATGTCCTACATTTTTGATAAATTAGTATTGAACAAAAATATAAATAAAACAATCAGGTATGATGAATTTATTAAATAATGTAAATGTTCAATAATTTGTTTGTTGTCAATAATGTTCAAATAATGAATAAATTTCAATGTTCAGTGATCGACAACCACCGGCCACATCTAGCCTATTTTAAAAACCAAAATGGCGAAAGTCAATTGAATATTATATATTTAAAACTATCAACTAAAATTTTAAACAAGCGTCAATCAAACTATGCCAATCAAAAGTGATACATTTTTAATATATCTATAAAATGTTTATTGTTGTCTGGCCCATGAAATCTTTTTAAATTTTAAATGTGGTCTGAGAGTCCAAAATAATTGCCAATCGCTCTTATAGTTAATAAGAAATATTATAAAAAAAAAAAAAAAACCATTGAATAATTGTTGCTCATACAAATGAATGAACCATTTCAGAATTGAATATTTTGAACAATAATGAATTACTCACCTGTTTCCTCCAATATATAAGTCACAAGTTGGATAATGATATTTCATATCACGGCCAAATTTTGGAATACGTAATCTGTAATAACGTCCTTCTTGAGAATGGAATTCGACATAACGATCACATTGTAAAATTACCAGCTTGAAATAGAACATGAATGATTTTAGAAATATGTGTTATATAAATATTATGTATGTGTGTGTCTATATAATCTTGGTACATACTTTACTATAATCATTTGAAAGTATTTCAAATGTTACAGCTTCAGAATCAAAACATCTCTCAAATTTCATTGCTAAATTACTGACATCATAACACTTAATTCTGGGTTTATAAATACCAGTGGCCAAGATGTATTGATCATCTCTTGTTACTTTTACTGTTGTACTTAACCCAGGCATATCAAAATCTTGTATTAATTCAATTCTTCTTTTCAGTTCTAATAAAATTAAATTAGCAACAACTTAGATAAATATTTCTATAAACACAAGTTTAAGTTATAAACCAGTAAATTTTAATCAATTTTAATTTTGAAGTGTATTTATTTTAAACTTAATCATTTTGATTCAACCTTTTTTAATGTGAAAACTTCACATTTTATTTATAATATTTTATTCACTATAAGCTCATGTATACAATTGTAATTTTTCTTATATTTTGATTATTTCAAACTTGGTAACAAATTTGATTACAAAGGTAGTCTAAAGATATAATAAATATTTTTAATTACCAGGATTTTTCTTTAAAAGTGTTCTTCTTTTTCTTTCTGAAAGCCACTATAACATAATTTGAAAATACATGTTACATTTTAATTACTAAAAATATTCAAGTTCAGTATCTATGTAATAGATAAGAAATCTATATAAAAGTTAAAGATAGGAACAAATTAAAAGTTTAATTTTTACATTTGATGTTTTTTTTCAGTATTTACATACAATATGTAGATCTTCAGTATTAAAAATATATACAGTAAAACTTTCTCAAGATCAAATCAACTAGCATTACGAAACAAACTCTTTCTTTCTCGTAAAATCTTTCAAAAATAAATTTTGTAATAACTTACATTTTTATTTTAAGCAGAAATTTGAAACTGATAAAATAAGTGTTTAATTATTTAAGTGCTTTGAAAAGTAGGATGAACAGTAAAATGTATCTTCACAAGTAAATAAATAAGGTAAGTTTATTACATCAAATAAGTAAATAGCAAGTTCAACATTACGCATTAAAATTCACCAATCAAAGTTTGTGTTA
Organism: Drepanosiphum platanoidis; assembly: GCA_948098885.1. Classification (NCBI taxonomy): domain Eukaryota; kingdom Metazoa; phylum Arthropoda; class Insecta; order Hemiptera; family Aphididae; genus Drepanosiphum; species Drepanosiphum platanoidis. The sequence goes on from OX402533.1 coordinate 4,336,833, forward strand.
AAGAAAAAAAACATACATATCAATGAAAAAAGTTAGTGAGGATGTAAATAAAGCAATTTATTATATTTAGTTAATACTATTAACCTTAAGTATAATAACGATGAGTAAAACCATTAATAATAATTAAAGTGCGGATTTATATGTATTAAAAATTCAAAAATATGTACATACATATGTATTTATTTTTATCTAAATATGTAATTAAAAATACAAGATATGTAAAAAAAAAAAAGAAGGTTTTTTTGAGCAATTTTCGGCATTTTTAACTAAACACAGTGATATAATTAAATACCTAAAAAGACTCAACTCTAACGATCACATAAAATGTATAAATATGTACAATATTAAGCTTTGCCATGATTAAATACCAATATATTTTAGCCATAAATTAAATGATCGCGTATATAATCGCGAATATTTAACAAAAATATGTAATACAAGTATAATTATGTGAAAATATGTAATATCAACCATAGCTTAAAATAATCAGATAGTCCTGTAACATATTTCTATAAAGGAATCATTCGAATATAATCATTCGCAACAAATATGTAAATACATACAAATCCGTACTACAATAATAATCCTCGTCGTTATTAATGAGTTGAACATTATTTATATTTCTATTAAAAATTGCTTTTTCAATTGAATAAGGTATAAATAATAGGTATATACGTATATGTTCGTACAAAACATTGAATAAAAGAATAATTTAGATTAACATAACAATATAAGAGCAGTTTATTCATATTAAATTTGACTGAATTATAAACACTTATGGAATGATTAGAAGACTTACTTCTGGCAATGACTTCCCACAGCTTAGATTATAAATCAACGGACTGTCCATTGTGTAAAAAAAGTCGTGCGAACTTGATTGTTTCGGTTATTTGAAACTTTCAACCGAGTCGTAAATATTTTCAAGTGTACAAACGCATGGTCTTATTTGATATCAAATCAATGTTAACAGCACAAAGATAAGCCCGTGTGGCCACAATCGCCGAGATAGATAAGCAGCTAGGAGCACGACGAATTTATCTCACAGAAAAAGAGATGATTGTAGTATGTGGTCCGAGGGAAAGAAACAGTCATGACGCGACCAGTGTAATTATTGTCGAGACAGACCAATTATGTCGAGTTACAACTGCCATAGTTAAATATTAAAAAGTTAAAAAAAAAACGGTGTATGAATAAAAAATCCGATTTTATTTCTAACGTAGGCGCGATTATTTTCTTTTTTTCAATTTACTACGGACGAAAAATCAATTATTTTCGCGCACACACACGTACAAGGTGATCGATATCGTTCAATACATTTTTACAACGCTCCGAAAAAATGTATATTGTGATCCGAATCGGCCGGGAAAAAGACAAAAATTGGCGTACGAGATATCGGCGGGGATATCGAGTCGCTCGGTATCACTCTGTGATCATTCGTTTGATACTCTTTGGCGTTCGTGTCACCACAGACAGATGGCGTCGTACATTGGAAGATAATGTAATATCCTAGTGTTGTAGCCACTGACTGTCGTACACACATAAAGTACAATAAGACCGTATGCGAAGCAATTTGTTGCCGTGTTCTGTTGTGATAAAAGATAATTCCGAAGCTCCGTATTTTTTTTTTCTTTTCATTATTGATAACTCGAAACGATTTCTCTCATTTTAACCAAGTGGTTTTTGGAAATTACTACGTGTGACTCAATCATTACATTTTATACATTTACGTTTCGGTTCCGGCGCAAATCCTTTCTCTTTGTAGTGCGGTCAAAAGTACTTTTGTGTTGGTTTTATTTCATTCCGTTTATCTCACTTAGATAGCTTTGTGTCGTGTTTTGGTGATTAAAAATTGTAATTAATATTAATTCATAAAAAGGCTGGTATTTATTATAAAAAAAAAACTGCATAAATTATTTGTTTGTGGTTTGGTTGATAGGAACTTCATTGTGTGTTTTTTTTTTTTTTGTAAAGAGTAGACTGGATTTTTTACGCTAATGTTTATTGAAAAAATAAATCTTGTACTAATGAGCTGAATTCTGAACCATTCTGACACATTTCTCCATTAAGTAAAATTTTTGGCTTTATTATTATTTGTTTATCTTTATTGAAAATGTCTTAGTATTATTAATATAATTTTCATTTCTTATTAATCTCTATTCTTTTGTTTCACTATGAAATAATCTATTTACTATAAATTAATTTATTATATAGTCAATATCAATATCTCTTAAGCTTATTGTACACAAGTACAGATCGTTTAATAATCTTAATTCAAAAATAAAATAAAAAACATAGGTAGTAATTATTTATCCAAAACCTCGACACAAGCAGCGAAGTTCAAATTCAGTTTCAAAGTTAAAGTCAAATACAACACTGTTGCATTAACTGTTGCACAACTTAGACTACTCAGATGCTCGTTAAAACTGTATCATTGAGTATAGAAAGACACATTAAAAGTAGTCGTGCACCGAGTTACCTTCTTTGAACAGTAATTATTTTCCCTGTTGATATTCATAATTTTTCTTTGTCAATTTTGAATACAGGAGTAGTCTTGTATAAAATTATATTTACAAAAAAAACTTAATTATTTTCTTAGAATTATGAAATAAATTTCTTTACCACTATGTTTCGAATGACAATTACTAATTAGAAACCATGCACGCTTATGTCGCTAACACTAGTTATCACTAATTATTGGGTAAATAGCAATTCACTTGATTTAATTGTATTGGAAACTGCATGTTGTGATTAAAATTATTTGTAACTCAAATAGGGACTTTGATACCAAATTACAGGTTTTGTAACTTTAACTTAATTTATCCATATAATTCAATACTAAATTGTATCCATTTTCATTAAAGCTTGGTTATGTCTCAATTTTAAATCCGATACCATACGTTTTTCTTTATTACCAGCAAAAACGGTAAAAATAATAAACCTTGGTAGTTTGTTATCTTAGTCAATGGTAGAAACTCAAACTAACTAAAGGAGTTCTGAATAATTTTACGGGTGTTAAAAAAAAACTATCCTATGTTGTATTGGATGAATTGTATATATTATATAATATTATAAAAATTTGGTTCTTATAGAAGCAAAAATCAAAGTATGAGTTCTCAACGAATTGAAATAGAATCTGATGTGACGGATACTGATAGTGACACAACAGATTCATATCAAGTAGTTTCTAGTACAACAGATGATATCTTGTTAAAAAGTAAAGGTAACATACTATTTACCTTGCATATATTCATTTTATCTACAAAATACATTGAAATTATTTCAATTTGGTAAATTATTAGACTAAATATATAAGACCTATCTGCAAATATAATTTCTAATTTTTTTAAAAGTATTTAGTAATAACTTTAAAACCATATTTCCAAGAGTTGATTTGAATTTATTGTACCATTGATAAATATATGATAACTAATAATTAATTAATTCATCATTCTTGAAGAAATTAAATACATCTTTATTTTAGATACACTAAATTCATCTGAAGTATCAATATCATCTACCGATGACAGTAATCTCAATCAATTCAATGAAACAACTGAACGGAAATCTAGAGCCAGATCTTCCTCTCCTAATGGTTCAACACGCTCTCACTCAGGTTCTTCTGTACAGTCAGCTACTGATTTTCGCACTAGAGATAAATCTAAGTCGAAATCTAAATCCAGATCAAGATCTGCGTCACAAACTCATTCAAGGTCGAAATCTAAGTCTCGCTCCAGATCTAAATCTAAGTCTCGTTCAAAATCCAAATCTAAGTCTCGTTCAAGATCTAAATCTAAGTCTCGTTCAAGATCCAAATCTAAGTCTCGTTCAAGATCTAACTCTAGATCATCAGTATCGTCAGTAGATTCTCATTCTTCATTTAAAAAAATTAAAATAAAACGTGGAATTGAGTCTGATTCTGATGAGGACTTCAAAGAAATTAAAAATGATTTGGATTCTAACGATGAAAGTCAAGGTAATAATTTAATAAAATGAAATGAAAATATTCCTTTAAAATTGTATTTACCTAAATGTTTTTAGAACCAGAAAATACAGTAGTGCAGAAATCCAAATTTAAAAAGGTTAAAATAATGTCCGATTCAGAATCTGAAGATGAAGACATAAAACCGAGTCCAACAGTTAGCATAATAATTTTCATTAAATGTTTGTTTTCATTTTATTGTCAATTGAATTATTTAGGTTCGAGAAGAACACGCTATATCTGATGATGAAGTTACTGAAAATACATTGAATGCTAATGATGTATTGCCTGAATTGTCTGATGACTCTGACAAAGAGGGAGATACAATTGGAGAAAATAGTAATAGAAATGTTAATTCTAATGAAGACCCTGATGACCCAGATGAACATGAAAACCGAAATAAGTAATAAATTTAATTTCTTTTCATAATTCAAATTATTGAGAAAAAATATCCAAGTTGATTTTTTTGAATAATTTTGTATTATTAATTATATTTATGTTTGACAAGAGGCAACCATCCTTGTTTATTTTATTAAAATATCACGTATAAATATTACATTGTAATTGTATCATACTTTATTTTCTAATCATTTTTAATCAGTCCAGTATCTGACTTCGAACTTATGATGATGAAGAAAAAAGAAGAACAGTCAATGAAACGCCGCAGGAAGGACATTGACATTATTAATGACAATGACGATATAATTGCTGGATTAATTGGTGATATGAAACATGCTGCTGAGGTAATCCAATAATTTATTAAATTATTACTTAATACAAACATCTTAGGTAATAAATTCACTTAATAAAATTAAGTTTTGTTTCTATGCAAAGAATTTTACATTATTTTTAAAGTTTTTATTATTAATACATTATTCAGTTTAACGATACCAAAACTACAAAAAACTTATATTTTTAAATATATTTAGAGTGATCGGAAATTGAATAAAGAAGGAAAACCTGCCATCAACAAAATAACCATGTTACCAAAATGTTTATCACAATTGAAGAAACATAATTTGATGTTGGCTTTTATCGAACATAACGTATTAAATGTTTTTACTGATTGGTTAGCACCTATGCCAGATAGAAGTTTACCTTCATTACAAGTCCGCGAGTCACTGATAAAGCTTTTAGCTGATGTAAATTCAAAATAATAATAATTTTAATACATTTTTTAACATATTATATTTTTAATTAATAGTATCCTCCGATTGAACAATCTACCCTAAAGTATTCAGGAATTGGCAAAGCTATTATGTATCTATACAGACACCCTAAAGAAACTAAAGAAAATCGAGAACGCGCTGGTCGTCTAATCAATGAATGGGCTCGTCCGATTTTCAATTTATCAACTGATTTTAAAGGTAATAGAAAATAGAGTATTAAATATTTTAGTTTGATTGATCAAACTTTAATTTATTTTATTATTTTATGTATAGCAATGTCCAAAGAAGAAAGAGAAGAGAGAGATTTAGAACAAATGCCCAGACGAAAGCGTTCAAGTATGGATGATACTGGCAACAAACATGATGATGATGATGACGACGACGATGAAAAGTATGTGACAAATTATTGAATTAATTTTATTTCAATTAATATTTATCTGTAAAAAATTTATTAATAAAAGACTAATTTATTTTATTGTATCTAACATTAAACGATTCTATTGTATTTTTGAATATGATAAGTATTGCAAAAAATATGTCAAGTATTCAAATATTGTATCTTACAAACCCTTTTTTTCATAAAAAATAAGTCTGTATTGGTTATTATTAAAATTAAAGTAAAAACAAAAAATGATCTATCCAATGCCATAAGAATATAGAAATAATGCTACCAAATTTTTTTATACATTGATAAACCTAACATATCTAATCCATATGATATTATCGTAGATTTTATCGGGTGAGTACAATTTTAATGTAATATTTTTTAAAATTTAAGTCCAAAAACATTAAAACCAGGAGACAAAGGTTGGATAGCTAGAGCACGTGTACCTACACCGTCTAATAAGGATTATGTAGTCAGACCAAAGTCAATGACTGATGCTGATATTTCTAAGGTAATTAATCTAAGGTATTAAATTAATGTAAAAAACATTCTTGAATAATATAAATATTGAATCTTATAATGGTTAGGCTGTAAAGCGTCCAATGAACCGTTTTGAAAAGCACTTGAAGAATTATATGGATAGTAAGAGAAACAATCAATCTAAACGTGCGGTTCCAATATCAATTGAAGGAAGGAAAATGGGTTTGTAATTGTTAATAATACTTACCTATTAAATATTTTTAGCATCGGTAAATTTTTTTCTTATTTTTTTCAATTGATTATTAATTAATTAATTAATTTAGATAAATATTAATGTAGTACTTAAATACATATATTATTTTCATAAATACTCTAAGGGACTTAAAATAATTTAATTGTATTTGTATTTGTAAACTTTTCAATTTTCATAATCTTTTTCATTTGTTTTAATTACTTATCAATCATTAATAATGCTAAGAGAAAAATAATAATAGTGACAAGACAAAATAAAATCTTTTACCAAACAATATTTTTCTATTGTTTTTGTTCTAATAGGTTTTTCTTTTTTGTAATTGATTTCAAGTTTATAAGTTGATAATTTCAATTGCCAATGCAGATTTTGCCTTTAAAGATTTGTTATCCATTTGATTGTGTATAACTTTGATATTATATAATATTATATTTGTTATCTCAAATTTAGTATATCAAAAGGGCCCAGCCTGTATGATTATAATAAATAAATAAAGGATTAGAGCCCTATACAGGGTGTCCCTGAAATAAGTGGCCCATCAGTACTCGATTACTCGTTAGGGAGTAACTGGTCTAACTACGTTATTTTAAAAAAAAAATTTGAATTGAAAAGCTAGTGGGTTACCGTTGCTCGATGAGACATGTCATTCTTATTTTAGTTTTATTTTATCATATAAAAATGGAGACAAAAAATTGGAAATTGAATCAGTTGAGAACGGCTGGGCCGATTTGGCTCAAATTTTTTTTAAATGATAGAGAATGTCGGGGAGCGGGTTTATAGCATAAATTATGGAGAAAATTAACCCTAAGGGGGTTAAAAGGGGTAAAAATGGAAAAAATCCTGAGTCAATGAAGCTTTGTGGTATTAAATTTTGTCAATAGTTTCATTTAATATAGCAGAGGCCCCATGGGAAAGGATTTTTCGAAATTCGACCCCTAAGGGGGTTAAAAGGGGTAAGGGGTGAAACTAGAAAAATTTGCCTGGCTGGAACTGCTGGAGCTTTGAGTATGAAATTTGGGCAGCAGTTTCGTTTTATATAGTGGAGACCCCATTGGAAAGGATTTTTCGAAATTCGACCCCTAAGGGGGTTAAAAGGGGTAAAAATGGAAAAAATCCTGAGTCAATGGAGCTTTGTGGTATTAAATTTTGTCAATAGTTTCATTTAATATAGCAGAGGCCCTATGGGAAAGGATTTTTCGAAATTCGACCCCTAAGGGGGTTAAAAGGGGTAAAAAGGGTGAAACTAGAAAAATTCGCCTGGCTGGAACTGCTGGAGCTATGAGTATGAAATTTGGGCAGCAGTTTCGTTTTATATAGTGGAGACCCCATTGGAAAGGATTTTTCGAAATTCGACCCCTAAGGGGGTTAAAAGGGGTAAAAATGGAAAAAATCCGGAGTCAATGGAGCTTTGTGGTATTAAATTTTGTCAATAGTTTCATTTAATATAGCAGAGGCCCCATGGGAAAGGATTTTTCGAAATTCGACCCCTAAGGGGGTTAAAAGGGGTAAAAAGGGTGAAACTAGAAAAATTTGCCTGGCTGGAACTGCTGGAGCTTTGAGTATGAAATTTGGGCAGCAGTTTCGTTTTATATAGTGGAGACCCCATTGGAAAGGATTTTTCGAAATTCGACCCCTAAGGGGGTTAAGAGGGGTAAAAAGGGTGAAACTAGAAAAATTTGCCTGGCTGGAACTGCTGGAGCTTTGAGTATGAAATTTGGGCAGCAGTTTCGTTTTATATAGTGGAGACCCCATTGGAAAGGATTTTTCGAAATTCGACACCTACCGGAGTTAAAAGGGGTAAAAGGGGTAAAAATGAAAAAAAAAACTGATAAAATAAAAAGTTATACTGCACACAGGCGAAGCCGGGTTATTCAGCTAGTTTTATCATAAAAGTAATAGTTATTGACATTAATCAACGCGCTGCGGCTGTTTTGTTTCCGTCGTATCGATTTTTACATTAAGCATTAGACTTCTAGCATTTGCTTATTTTTTTGGATTAACATTAAAACTTGCAGAGTGCTATGAAAGATGATCATGTTTCAATGATCACAATTATGAATTTTTAAAGTCCTTTTTTTAGCTTTTTTGATGGTTTGTTAAGAAAATGGCTTGTTTCTAGTTTTTTTTTTTGATTATTTTTGATTGTTTGCATATCTTTGCTCAATTATAACACTGGCCACTGTCAAAAATTGTTTTTGTGTGTTCACTGTATATCAAAAGCTAAATTATTTCCTGGTAATAATCACCAGGGCTTGTATTTCCTCGCTTATTTACTTGTCAGGTCGGTCCTTGCTGGTCACCACGGAAAGATTAACTAATCGCATATAATAACGCAGTAATATCATTGTAATATGGAAAAACAATTTGTAATTCAATTCAATTTACTATAAAAAATAACAAATTTTTTTCAAAAAAAATTGTCTTTATTGTTTTTGTTCGGATTTTAATATTTTTAATTGCTTCTTTTAGTGCTTATAATGAAGTATTTTAGTGCTTTTCTTTGTTGATTTTAAGTGCTTTAAGTCAAAAGCTAAATTATTTCCTGGTAATAATCACCAGGGCTTGTACTTCCTCGCTTATTTACTTGTCAGGTCGGTCCTTGCTGGTCACCACGGAACGATTAACTAATCGCATATAATAAATCAGTAATATCATTGTAATATGGAAAAACAATTTGTAATTCGATTCAATTTACTATAAAAAAAAAAACATATTTTTTTCAAATAAAATTGTGTTTATTGTTTTTGTTCGGATTTTAATATTTTTAATTGCTTCTTTTAGTGCTTATAATGAAGTATTTTAGTGCTTTTCTTTGTTGATTTTAAGTGCTTTAAGTCCCGAACCCTGATGATTAAATCGACCAAATATTATAAAATACTATCTGACCTGGCAAACGTTGTTTTGCCGTATATTTCTAGTGAATTTTGTAGTATAAAAAATAACTAACTTATTAAAAGTATACGAAAAATTATTTTTTGTGAATCTGAACCGTCACCCAAACGTATACAAAAAAATTCATTGAAATCAGTCCAGCCTTTTAAGAGGAGTTCACTGTCATACACACGTACAGTAGTTTTGAATTTATTAAATTTTGAATTTTGAATCGAAACCAGTCGTGATTTTTTTGCACTCTTATATATAATACCATTGATTATAAATACTAGTATTTATAATCAATGATAATACTCAGGGCAAGACCTTTATTTTATTTATTTATATTTTTATATATTTAATAATATATTGTTATTATTTATGAGTATTAACCAGTATTAATATAACTATTTTGTTTATTTGTTTTCTATTTTTAATTAGTATCATTAATCAATGATTTTACATATTATTATTATCTATTTTTAATTTTTGTTGTTATTATAAAAGACCGGGGGGGGGGGGGGGTGACACTTTTTTCAACCTAGACCTAAAGCCTAACGCCTCGCCACTGCATAAATGTAAAAATAGAATGCTTATTTTTTTAAGAATAACTAAAACACAGGTTTTGGAGTTTGAAAAAAAAATATAGTAACACCATTCTACCAAGTACCAAGGGTGCCACTTATTTCAGGGACACCCTGTATAATACAAGAAATTTTGATTAAATATAACGATATAATAATAATGAAATGTAATCAGAATTAATTTGTATACAATATATATTATAAGAATTAATAATAAATATATAATAAAATCTATATCATATATTATATAGTAGGTTTCACAACAACTGCGACTCGACGCTAGCGCGCCTCGCGCCTCGTGGCGGTTTTGTCTCAAACCAGGGGTTCTCAATCTAGGATAGGAAATAAATAGCGTGCGTTTTTTCGAAACAAATGGTAAGAGCAGCTGGGTTATGGGTATGTTTATTTTATGTACCGCTAATTTATTTAAAAATGTCTTACCATTCAGTAGATATTCACTCTCAAGCTAAAAAAATAGATTATTATGCGCTAGCTTTAGAAACCCTGATGAAAAAACACCACGAGGCGCGCTAGCGTCGAGTCGCAGTTGTTGTGAAACCTACTATAGTAAAACTCAATTAAGACACTTTTCTGTTTGCTACTTTTTGGACTGTTTAAAAATAATATGTAAATGCATAAAAATCCGGATCCTATTTATAAGTACAATATAGATATAAGATATAATTTGGCTTTGTTTGTTTCTTATTTATCTACTAGTAAGACTTACACTTTGAAAATAAGGGCTTTTTCTTTTTTTCTAAGCATTTTTTATTATTTATCTTATTACTTTATGGTTATAATAATACGGTAAAAATGTTTAGTATTTACTTTAAAAACCTACTTCTATATTTTATATTCCATAAGTAGGTAAAATTACAAATAAATAAGGATGTTGATATAATAAATACTATACACTACACCACTTATAATATTTTTTATTTCATTACTTACTAAAAATAGTAGAATCATATCTTACCAAGTTGAAACTATGTAATATGATGGGAATCTGAAATGTCAATGGTTCATTTAGCATAAATATATCCTAAAAAGTTTATTGTGCATATAAATGTATATTCCAGGGAAACAGAATATTTAAAGAATTTTGAACGTTTTGAGTATGTCTCGTAAAGAAAGTCCGTTTAAGTAATTATTGTTCTTGTTGTGCTATGAGTTTTTTTGATAAATATTGAATAAAATCTGTTAACAATTTTTTTTTTTAACCACAGGATCATTAAGAAAGAATTTAACTTTTGTCTTACAATTTTGTTTAATAGTGCTTGATTTATATCGAAGTTAAAATAATAAGGCTTAATTTATTATACTACACAACAATTTATTTAGTTTTTTTTTTAAAACCAAGAAGAATATATACAACCTGTATTAATTAGTACAATAGGTAATATGGATAAACGATTACAGGGCTGGATTGCTTGATTGAAAGAGGTGTTCAAAAAACACTACAACAATTGTGTACTATTGTTTTATATAAATTTATTTATTATTTAGTATATTTATCAAAAATATCAATAAAAATAATAATACTTAAGTTTTTTTGAAAAATAATGGATTAACTTATATAAAAATGTTATTAGGTCATTTGTCATGTTTCTCCATTAAATGTCGAGGGAAAGCACAGTTGTAATGAACACAAATTCTGAAAAGTAAAAAAGCTGATCAATTGTCATATTGTTTCAAAAATAAATACTTTTTAACTATAATATATCTATAAAAAAATGATATAAAATTAAAAACAAAATAACAACCTTTTTATAGTGGTCTTGTGGAGCTCAGTCAAAGTTGAACTAGAATGTTGATAAGTGTTTGTATATTTATCAGATAGAGATGATAAAAAAATAAAGCATAGTTTGCAAATTAACAAATTAATATCTAATGTGACTGGAATTTCGTGGTTATCAAGGATTAATTGAAATTTGTACATTTTGGATTTCTCTACTTCATACATATTAGAGTATTGATTTCCACACAAATGGCATTTTAAAATTTTTTTTATCTGTGAAAAGTATTAAAAGATGACCAGTATTATTATTTAGTTTATTTAATAAAAATATACCAACTGAATAATATAATATTCATACCTGATTATAATGTCCATTGCAAACAGGCAGTTGCTGTTGCCTTTTGATATAAGATCTAAGACTTAGATTCATCTAAAATTGACAAAAACATCCATGAAATATATAGTGTACCATCAATTGGTAATTAAAATGCGCGAAAATTAACTGCTGCCATTTTAGCACGCGATTTAACATAACATACATGTACATAACATCTGAGTACAGGAAAGATATGTTTCCAGTCACTTCCTCGAATTATAAAATAGTCTATACTTTTAAATTTATTTTTATATTCATCCCAAATGTTTAGGTACATTTAATACAAATATAAGTCACCTTGTAAGTGCCTAATTGAAATTGCACCAATAGGTATGATATTTTGAAAAAATTGTGTTTTCATACAACATGATTTAAAGAAATCTTTAAGTGGAATCGCTCATAATTTAAAGTCTTACATTTAATTAATTTAATAATTAAATAACTAATTTTCATATTTTGTATGCATTTTTTAAGTCAACATAGAATTTAAATTGACTAGTTTTTGATTGATCTTATTATGTTTTGAATAATAAAAGAGTTGTTAAAAATCAGCTTCATCCCACCTCATGTCAAAATCATTTAACTGCCATTGACTAGTTATAAACTTATAACCTATATTTATCTATAATTAAAGCTCTATCTATTGCAATAAAGTATTTTTATACAGTTAAATTACTTTGACAATTATAGAGGGTTAGAAGTATAACATTTTTGTTCAAGGCACACTCCCATCAAAAAAAGGTCAAAACATGCCTATTTGTATAATTAATAATTCTTTAATATTTAAATTTTCATTAAATAAGTAAAATAAAATTGAAATACATTTGACTTACCCCTTTTTTGACAAGTAAATATTTGATTTTTTCTATGAACGGTGACTTCATAATAAAATCTATCTTGTGTAAACAAGACATTACAACACATTTGGGCAGTTTACCACATTTTGAGGAACTTCGTCTTTCTAAGGTTAGGAAGCAAACAGCGCACAAACATGAGGCAGACCCAATATCAGCTATGTGTTTAAAAAAAAAAGAAAAGTTATTTTAGGTTTGATCAGTTTTAAATAATAACATTTTGAACTTTAATAATATAGAACAGCATTATTGACTCCGTTTGTTTTAGTTAAGAGGACGTCATACACGCAAGTATTTTCTTTGTTTTACAAATGTACAACATAACAAATTTGAGTTCAGTAGAATCAATTTTGTGTGTTTAGATTAAATATTAAAGTGAAATGAACTATTATCAAACTTAAAGGTAAGAACATTACAATACATCTGTGTTCTCTCGTTGATTTTTTACGATTTTAATTTTTAAGCGAGTTATGAGTACTTAAAATATTAATATTGTTCTCTACCAATAGCTCTTATTAATTTATAAATATTTATTATAATAAAAAACGTAGTATTATACTCAAACACAAGAGTCAAAAAGTGTATGAATATGTTAATTAACGGGTATATTTATAAGTGACATTTCAATTTTGAATGAAAACATAAATACCACAGAATTTTAATTTGTGGAGCCTAATGCAACAAAAAAGCTTTAATAATTTAAAAAAACAAATTATATTTTGTGTGTTATGACTGATAGTAATTCACTTCATGTAATTTGAATCAGAATTTATAAAAATAAATAATTATAATATATAATATAATATATTATTATAAATAATAATATAAATATTTTTTAGGTTTGCTTTTATCATTTAAAATACATACTTTGCATGCTTGTCTTTGATCTATCTAGATCGTTCATTTCTTCTATATGACGAGGAGTACAATTAAAATCAAATAATCTCTGACAAGAGAAACATTTTTCCATACAAGTATGCTTAGAACGATATGGCGAATTCATAAGTTTTTCTGGGATGAAAATAGGTCTATAAAAATATAATTAACATTTAAAATATATAAGAAATACAATTTAATCAATTATAATACATACTTGGTAATACTTTTACTATTATCAGTTTTATCATTTGAATAATCCAATTGAAATGAACATTTTACATTTTCTAAACATATTAATAATAGATAAAATATACATTTAGTAATTGGTACTCATAAACTAGATAATTAAATGATTTTTTTTCTTAAAATTAAATTAAATTATTTACCTGAAGAATTTGTTTGGGAATTTGCTTGTTCACTTACAGATACTTCATTAACACCGGACTGTCCCTGGTAATCAAAAACATTTTAAAAATTTTGTCGTTAAACATATAATATTGACAAAAAGCATTTATCATTTGGTGAAAAAAAATAGTTGGGACTATAAATAGATGAAATGAAGCTAAGTTAGAAAGAGTTGGTTTAGTATAGAATTTGGACATTGATATCTATATAATATATTATGAAAATTATTATAAATAATCAAAATTTTAACCAAGATATACATTTTTGTAATTTTAAAAGTTAAAATGTTGATAAGTTAAGATATTAAATGCAGCCATAATTACAACAACAGACTAAAAGCTATGAAAAATGTAAAATGACAATTCTAAACTTATAAGATTTTAAAATTGCCAAAAGGGTATAAAGTTATACTCATTTTACCAAAAAAAATCTATCTAAAATTGATTTCAATAATAATAATAACAAATAGCTTATTAGAAATTTAAAAATTATCACGGCAATTAAAATGTAATAGAGTATAATAGGTTCCAATATTGTTATTTTAACTACAAATATAAGATCAAAAGTAAATAAAACACTATTCATACCTGTTTAATGTTTAAAGTTATAGACTCCACTCTTTCTGTATTATTGTCAGCTAGCATTACATCAGAATGAGTTTTATGGTTTAATTTTTCTCTCGGCATTTCCTTTTCCAAAGACTGTTGTGTATCAATTAATGCAACTTTTTCATGGCAATTTAATGGTGATCCAGACTTTTCTTTTTCTTTAGACCTTTTGGAATATATTTTCTGTTGAATTGGTGTATTTAATAAAATTGTCTCAGGATTTGGTTTTAGTAATAGAGGTGGTGTTTCTTGCATTATTCTTACACTGGAAGAAGTTTCTAAAGGCAATTTTTCTTTCTTTGCACCCATATTTGGACAGGATTTCAATTCTAAATTTGCTTTTTGCTTATTAGAACATGGTAAAGATTCTTGTGTATCTACCATTCCTGAACATATTTTCGGTATAAATGATGCCATTTCTATCATTTCAGTGTCTGAAGGTCGTATTTCTTTTGTTAAACATACATTAGTACATTTTTCTGATTGAGATATGGCATTTTGAGTTTCATTGGTTATGACATTTTCTTCCTCAGTTATTGACACCTCAGAATAAATATTTGGTGAATGAGGTATATTTTTAGTTTCACTTAATTTAGAAGATAAACCGTGTAGAGATGGAGTCTCTTTTATTTTAGACATCTTCAAACAGAATTCTAGTGAATCCAGTTGATTTTCTTTTTGATTAGTTATAGAACATGGAACCTCAGTGTTACAACTGTTTATTTTTGAAATATTATTTTCAGGTAATGTAGAATATACAGATGAATTAAAATCAATATTAGGAGTACATGTAGGAAGTTCTGAGTTGTTGATCGTAGTTTCATTGTTGATTTCATTATGACATTCTTCCAACCACAAGAAATTATTAAACGGTTCTGTATTTTTAAGTGTATCATTTGATAATTTATTTTTGTCAAATATTGAATACGATTCAATTTTGTTATTTTCTGTTTGATTCTTTGCTTTTTCGGTATTTTCAAATAAGTTTAATGATGTGTTGTCTTGTTTTACATTCATATCAGAGTATGTATCTGGTAAAATTGAAGCTTCTTCAATTTCAGGTAATTTTGAATATGTTTCATGTAAAGAATGTGTTTTCTCAAACGAATCGGAACAAATACTTACATTTGATGCACATTTCACTTTAGTAGATTCAGTACATTTCATTGATACTAATGGTGATTTCGCTATTGTAGTAAGTTTATTACATACTTCATGAGGAGTGTTGTTGTCTACAGTTTCGTGAACTCGGGAATTCAATATTGTAGTTTCAGAAGAAGAGTTCAAACTCTGAAATTTAAATTTTGTAGAATTCAAAATGACTAATCCATTATTTTGTTTATTATCAGTATTTAAATTATCATAAGAATTAAATGAAATAACTTTTTCAAACTCATCAGAATCCAATGAACTTTCTTCTTCAACTAAGTTGTTGATTTCAGTTTCATTGTTGATTCTTTCATGGCATTCCTCCAACACCAAGATATCATTTAAAGGTTCTATAATTTTAGATGTGCCATTTGATAATTCAATTTTGTCAAATGTTAAATACAATTCCTTGGAATTTTCTGTATTTTCAAATGAATTTAAGAATATGTTGTTTTGTTTTAAATTCATCTTAGAGTATGTATCTCGTAAAGATGAAACTTCTTTCATTTTAGAACTTCTTAAATTTGGTTTTTTTATCTCAGATGAATCAGAACAAATACTTACATTTGATGCACATATCAACTTAGTAGATTCAGAAAATTTTACTGGTACAAATGGCTTTTTCAATTTAGTTTTTTTGTTTACCGAATTAATGTTTTCACTTATTTTCATTTTAATTTTATCAGGAGGTAGATTGCATAACCTTTTACTTCTTCTCCTTTCCGAGAAATTAGCTCTAAGATTTCTTTTTGTTCTAGGATGTGAATTAAAGTAAACATCTTGTTCAAACTCATCAGGACTCAATAAACTATTTTCTTCTACTAAGTTTTCGATTGCGATTTGTCTGTTGATTTTATTATGGCATTCTTCCAACAACAAGAAATTATTAAACGGTTCTGTATTTTTAAGTGTATCATTTGATAATTTATTTTTGTCAAATATTGAATACGATTCAATTTTGTTATTTTCTGTTTGATTCTTTGCTTTTTCGGTATTTTCAAATAAGTTTAATGATATGTTGTCTTGTTTTACTTTCATATTGGAGTATGTATCTGGTAAAAATGAAGCTTCTTCAATTTCAGGTAATTTTGAATATGTTTTATGTAAAGAATGTGTTTTCTCTAACGAATCGGAACAAATACTTACATTTGATGCACATTTCACTTTAGTAAATTCAGTACATTTTACTGGTATAAATGGCTTTTTCAATTTTGTTTTATTGTTTACCGAATTAATGTTTTCACTTATTTTCATTTTAATTTTATCAGGAGGTAGATTGCATAACCTTTTACTTCTTCTCCTTTCCGAGAAATTAGCTCTACGATTTCTTTTTGTTCTAGGATGTGAATTAAAGGAAACAACTTGTTCAAACTCATCAGGACTCAATAAACTATTTTCTTCTAGTGAGTTGTAGATTGCAGTTTGCCTGTTGATTTTTTTATGGCATTGCTCTAGCAGTAAGGTATCATTTAAAGCCTTTTTTTTTTTAAATGTGTCGTTTGATAAATGAAAAGTTTTATTTACCGAATAAATGCTATCATTTATTTTAATTTTATATTTATCAGGAGGTAGATTACATAACCTTTTACTTCTTCTATTTCCCAAGAATTTTATACTGGGCTTTTTTTTCACTATAGTATGTGAGACATGAACAAATTCTTCCTCAGGCATTGTCAATACTGTGTAGTTTTTTGATAATATATCATTGTAAGCTTCCTTGTTTTTTATATTTTTAAATTTGTTTTCCTCAACATTATTTATGGAGTAATTTTGTTCAGAAATAACATGTTTTTTTTTTAACCTTGTAAAATATCTACTTTCAGCAGATATTTGAGTAATTTTATTATTTATTTTCATCCGATTTTTTTCAATAAGTTTATCAACTGGTGATATAGGAACTATGTACTTAGATTGAAATAAGATTTTTTCACAATGGTTGTTTATTGCATTACCTGAATGTCTGGCATTTTCTCTATACACACTATTTGAATTATGTCGACAGTAATTCCTTAATTTAGATAACATGTTATCTAAACATTTATCACTTAATAAAAACGTTTCCATATTGTAAACAGCAAATCTAAAAATTTAAATAAATTAGTGTCACACAAAATTGTAAGACAAATAATTTATTAAATGATGAAAAAATATTGATATTAATGAAGATTATTTAAATTAGAGATATTAATCTAGGACAAAACACCTGTATAAAAATAATCAAAATAAAATTGACAAGTAAAAATTTCAAGGATATAATATTCGATGAATAGGAAAAAAATTCATCATCCATCTGTGTACAATGTACATGTTAGTAAACTTTGTTCATTTAAGAGTTAACCACCTAACATTAGTAATTGTTGTAAAGCAGTTTACATGTACCAAAGTAATATGAAAATGGCTTGGACACAATCATTTTTTTCTTAAATAGTTTAACCAGTATCCTAGTGTTATGTTGGCATTGTACATATTTTATAATAATAATAACAGTAGGTAGTAATAATCAGATTTGATTTTAATCTGTTGAATCGACTTAATTTAAAAATTTGTGTGGTGAATAAATAGCCATAATATACTTATCTTTTAAAGCTAAAAAAGCATTTAATTTTTTTAATGTAATAGCAATTAAGTTGTTTTTTTTTTTTTTTTTACATTTTAAACTAATAATTACTATACCCTCGATTATACTTATTTTATTGTAAATATAATACATAATACATTGAACATAATAATTATTAATCATGTTCATATTAAATTTAATAAGAATAATGTGAATTAAAGCTATGGATATGAATAGTTTAAAAAATTGTTTATGACCAAATAACCCAAAAATAATGGTTTAAATATGTAGAAATGTTATTCCACTTCAATAGAAAATTAAGTAATTGAAATCTACTCTAAGTTTAATTATTGTAAAATTATCCTTATAAAAATTACTATTTAAATCATAAATTCTTAATTAAAATCCAGATTAATTAATTATTATTAAATATTAAATTGATGTATATAGTCGAAGGAAAAATTCAGTATAAAACTGGAGTGTGCTAAAATCATATGCCTCCTATACTAATCACCTAAACAATTTTTACAATAATATTATATATCAACATAATATATATGATATATATATCAACATGAAAAATTAAAAAAAAAAAACACTCATCATAATAAAAAAAGATTAAAATCTTATCTCAAAAAATCTACCATCTTTTTACTTTTGATTACTAGCTATACCTTCTAATTTAACCAAACGAATACTTAACGTAGTATAAAATATAGAAACAACATGATGAAATGAAAAATATAATGTATGTACCTATTATATGAAAAAGATTATACTAAATCTATTTTGCATGATTGAAAGATACATCAATCTACTAATCAATTTGTAAATGGTGCATTAATGAAAATGAGCAGCATATTACTGATATGAGAAACAGAAATTTGAATAAATTATAAATGTATTAGGATAAACTTCCAAAAATCTTCTAGATCATAATTACTGTGAAATGAATGTGTTGGAATTAAACAATTTAGAATTTTAACTAATAAATAGAGTCTACAAAACATTAAGAAAAATGATAAACATAATGGAAATATAAATAATATATTTTGTTAATATTAATTCAATTTGAATTATTCACGGTGTAAAACTAGCCGCTATTATTTTGTTTGTACTAAAAAGGCAAAATAATGTTTGTACCGATCGCGTTGTTTAGTCGACTCCTGCGACAAAACCTAAAGTACTAATAAAATATATTTAATTTGCCGTTTGGTAAAAATGTATATATAATAGAAATTATAGAGTAATTACATTATAATACAAATACATATTTGTACCGATCGCGTTATTTAGTCGACTCCTGCGACAAAACCGAAAGTACTAATAAAATATATTTAATTTGCCATTTGGTATAAATTTATATATAATAGAAATTATAGAGTAATTACATTATAATACAAATACATATTTGTACCGATCGCATTATTGAGTCGACTCCTGCGACAAAACCGAAAGTACTAATAAAATATATTTAATTTGCCGTTTGGTATAAATTTATATATAATAGAAATTATAGAGTAATTACATTATAATGCAAATACATATTTGTACCTATATAGGTACTAAATACCAATAAAAATTCATTCGATTGTCAAGTCGATAACATAAAACCTGTCGGTGGTTGTCTAATGATGATAAATTGTACAACTTTGTCGTCACAAAAATAGTAACATAAACATACTTTCGACAAAAATAACAATAACAATGATGATAATAACAGTAGGTAAATAATAATAATAATGCGAATTTTGGTATCGTAGGGTGTAATATTTTGTTGATTTTCGTAGTGTCACGGTGAAAATGTGATGTTAAAAACTATATGTGTATACGAACGAATAAAGTACTCACGAAAAGAAACGACGACGCAGATCGACGGATTAGCAACTGGCAGTTGGCGACTGGAAAATTTCAAGTAGAATACGAATTGACGATCGTACCATGGCGAGCGTAGACGAGCAAACTATAGTAGGTACACTTGCCAGACGACCGGCGTCGCGCACTCGTGTCTCGTGTGTTTCAGTTCTCTCGTCATCTCCGCGAGTCACCGCACTATAGTAGACGCGACCGCGATTCCACCGACCGGGCGGGCCGGTCTCTGGTTTCTCGGCGTCTTGTCGGACCGACGGCAATGTTATAACACATCAGTCGTTTGTCGGTACCGCGAACACATTATGGCATTGACTAGCACGATTCAAACTATTTGCGATTTGCGTATGGCAAATAATGATATCGCTAATCTTGATTCTCGGTCGTTTTTTCAACGCGAACGTTTTCGTCTCGCCAAGCTTATCACGGGCATTTTTCACGTGGCCGCACTGTTCGATATTGTTCTTTCGTCAAATAATAGCTGTACTCGTACCGTACACCCGAACACGGCCAACGACTCCGGGTGAATTCCGAGACCCGCCTATTGTCGGTACCTTTGGCACCTCACGATTTGGGCATTGTCGTCGGACATTGTGGGAACACTGGGAACGTCGGACAATGAAAATGTCGAATACGTCTAGACGCGGTTTGAAATACATTTCGTCCGTTAGCATATATAACCTCAATTGTGAGGTTAGAGTATGGGTCCGTGGTCAAAATGTGACTTCTATGTGTTCAATAAAAAATCTGTACATAGAAAAGAAAATAATATTTTCCGGCCCGCCACGGTGTTCAATTGAAACGTAGACTTTTTTCTAAATATAAGTACATATTGTTGTAATAATATATTGTAACAACGTTTTTTAATCAAATACGTATATATTACATTAATATAATATGTGTGGGTAAAATAGGTTATTTAAACTATTAAATAAAAAATATAGATAATATAAACGAACGAAAAAACAGGTTTTGCCCGGAGTATTGCATATTAATTAATATTTTGTTGTTTTCATGAGAATATTAACCGTCAGATATATTATTTATTTATATTTTTTACGACAATTTATGTACATATTTATGTCGAATATAAATGTAGTGGATTTAGTCGCCGTAGATAAACGCCCGTGTTGATATGAATTTAAGACGCCCGGTTGATTTTTTTGCGAGCTAAAATGACTTTTGTGTAATGTCTACTAGCCCTAAGGTGACGATAGGTTGCTATAGTAATGTTATTCGTACGGATTAAAAGAATCTTATGCAAATCCCATGCATTTGATTTTTTTTTCCACTTTAAAAACGACTCTATAGTCCAATAGTAAAGTTTGATTTGCGTTGACAAACATTATTTATACCGATAATGCAGGTGACACCGAGACCTTTTTCACTTGGTCCCCAACCGATTATATAATAATACATAGTTATAAGTTGAAAAAATGTGTATCTATTTTATATAATAATGTGTAACATTATAATTAGTACCTATGTACTATATTAAAAAATGAAACCGATACGAACCTAAAATATCGCATAAGCTAGCTCCATCAAACCCACGTATCCAAACACATTTTGTCCGGAAATGTACCCTTGTCTATGACAACCAGTGGCGTTGTTAAGTTAAGTGTGTTGATCTATGAGACTACTGTTTGCACAGACCGAGCAAAATGTTGGATAAAGCGCAGTAAAAAAACAGAGGCCATATATATTTCCATATTATTTATCGCCCACCCTTCTGTAATTATTTAAAAAATCGAGAAGCAACTGCTTTTCGATTATCCCATTCTTATCGCCACTGTATGAAACGTAATTTGCCCCCATTTCGTCCATGTACACACGACAGAAGTGATTACTCGTTTTTACTATTAGGGAATAGTAAAGGTGGATTATAATAATTGGTAAGGCAAGATCAGAACTATAGTATTTACACTATACTATTTTTTTTATAGTAGATTGATTACTCGTGATCCGATGAACATAAACACAGCCATGTTTAGTTACAATAACAATCAAAGTTCGAGACTTCTGATTAAATGAAAACAAATAAATCTAGTTAAAACTAATTAAAAACACATTTAAATATGCGCTCAACATGTAAACAGAAGACAAAATAATTAAATACATTTCTTATTATACTCGTAAGTCGTATTAGACAATAATAATATCGACATTTTTTTAATTATCATTACATTTATTCTATGATAATAACTATAATAACCAACGATTGTGGATATCCATAGATAATAAAAGATATAAAGTAATAAATATAATAAAGGTCTTATAATATACAATGATAATAACATTTCTTATATTATTATAAAGTTTTTTACTATCGCGATTTTTGCATTTCCCAATTAACATGACTTGATGAGAGTTCGATAGGTATCTTGATTGTTACATTTAACAATAAGTGATTGTGTATTGTCAAGTGATCAAGTGTAGAGTAGATGACTTTTCTATATAAAAGATGAAAAAAGAAAACACGATTAAATGTAAGTACAAAATTGTATAGGTACTAGATGGAGATTATTAAAAATACAATATAAATTTTGAAAAGACATATATAAAAGTAAAAACTATAACGAATTCAAAATTTCGTTTTTAAATTGTATTCGGTAATAGTATTGTTCATGTAATTAAAATCACAAGACAATGGGTGTATTTTAATACTTTCCCTGGTTATAAAATACTTATATCCGGTCAGGGTTACTGTAATCATAACAATGTTTTACATGTATTAAATTGATTAAAATAAGATTTTTGCACTTTTTACTCAACTAATTAATAATAAGTCCTTTTTCATTTTGCTTTGATAATGCTTTATTCAACGATAGCCAATATGAAAGAAGCACTTGTTTTTTATTTATTTATTCATTTTTGTGAACTCTTTCATTACTAATTTACTGTTTTAATTTTTTTTTATGAACATGAAGGAGTTTGGTCCATTCTTTCTTCTTTGACCTGTTATCTGCAAAACAATAATATTTGCACCCGAGAGCACTAATTATGCGACTTTTGTAATATGTACTGAAATTCACATATAATTGTTATATCTTAGTTGTATTAAATTATTTAAGTTTTTAAATGTATTTAAACATGTTTAAATTAATGGTCTATTAACACTAAAATTTAGTGACAATGTATACCTAATTATGTATAATTATTATGAATACAAAATGTCAAATTAAAAACAAAATAATCTACATAGTTACTTACTACATAATATTCTATTCTTGTATTAATTTTACTATATTGATGATATATTTTATTAATAATTATTCCATTTAATTTATTAAAATTGACATTATCATATTCTATTATAATTTAAGACTGAAATAATATTTTGTACTTTCAATTATTATTATAATTAATGTTTTTAAATTATAAATTTGTTAGTCATAATTTTATTTGTTAAACTCAAACCGGATAAACCTAATAAACTTTTAAAACACAATACTTTATGTTTAGTATTAAATTTTAAACTTTAATTTAGAATTCTTGTAATTTTGTGGGTTTCAAGAAAACAATTAACATACATATAGGAATTGAGCTCTTTGAAAAATGTGTAAGTTATTAGAAGAATAATTTATTGGAAGAATTTATTGGGTGTCAGATGACTCAAATGAATTTCAATCTCTTGGCCTAAATTTGATTCTCTAACCAAATCAAATACAATCCAAATAGTAAAAAACTAATAAATTTCAAAATATTGTGGGTACAATTTATTAATCAATTACACAGGTATTTGATATCAATTATTATGTTATGGCCTATTGAAAATGAAATTACCTGTAGTATTTTTATTAATAACCTAGAATATAGGTACTAGAAAAATTAACATCGGTAGGCGATTTTTTTTTTCGCGTACCGCTGAAGTATCAAGCAGTCGTGTACCACAAATGATTAAAAATAGAACGATACAATCTTTACATGGTTAAATTCATTTATTTTAAATAAAAAGGCAGTAAAATACTATAATATAATTATTATTTATTTATCAATACAAATTTATTAGTGTTTTTAAATTAAGATTTTTACACCGCGTACCACAGTTTGAGAACCGCCGGGTTAGGTTAAGTAATTGTTTTGTTTAGTTAATATACTACCTAGACCTAGGTGCATTATTTCATGTCATTGTAGAAAATATTTTATTTTATTTAAAAAAAAATAGGTACAAACATACTTTTTGGTTAAGTAGTACATTTTATTTAAAAATACATACGTCTAAATATTATTTTTAGCTCCAAATTGTGTATACGGATCAGCATTATTTAAGTTTTAGTATGTTTTACTATCATTTATTTATGCATTATTATATAACAGTACCAAAATTAAAATTGTCGTTTTTTAAAATAATTATTTATTTACTAAAATATGATTGTTTTATTTTTAAAAGATATGTATTTGATTTTTAATGTCATACAAAGAAAAATTCAAAATTTATCAGTAATACAATGTTTGATATGATGGATTTACTGTGTATTTTATTGCTATTTGCATATTTATAAAATAATTTGCAATACTTTTTGATTTGTATGGTTAGTTAAATATAAAATTCCTTATTTTACCTCAACAAATATATGAATTTAACACTGTACTTGGTGAATGGAGTATTAAAAATTTAATAGGTTTGTATAATATTTAAACAATGAAACTAAAAAAAATACACGACACGAAATATTTACAATTTAATCAACTCTGGTGAGTCATCTAAAACACAAGTATTGTATTATAAAGTATATTAACCATTGGTACAAACATCCATAGTAATATGTTATTAATATATTTATTAAGTAATGTATAATCTTAAAAGAATTTTAAGCCTATATATTTAATATTTAATGTTACAAAGAAGAAAACAAAGAACCAATAGTATAGTATAATTCCGAAATCCCCATCAATTATTTTAATTTAATAAAATTATCTATATAATATTGTAATAACATAAAACATAAGTTATAAAATTCAGAAAAAAAAAAAATTATGTATACATTTAATGCGTAAAACATTCAATATCTATTAATTTAAATTAGATGTATCATTTTTTAATATTGTATAAATAAAATCTTTATGTAAATAGTTACATGTATGTTAAAAATAACTAAAATTTAAAATATATTTTGTATGCATTGGTGATCTAAGAAACAAAATAAGCGTGTCATTTGAATAGTAAAGCTATTTAAAGCTTTTGAATAATGTGAAAATTATGTACACAAATTATACTTTCTATTAATTTAACACTGTGATATAATATTCTAATAATATGTTCAAAGCATTTATATGCCAAAGGATTTAATAGAGGTCGATTGATCTTTAGATCATAACATCATTAATACAACTAATATGCTAAATATTAATATTAACAAATCAACTACAGGAATAGCCCTAGCAACAGAATCTAGAATTTTTTATACCCCAAGTTCACTAGACATTTATATTTTTAAAATTGAAATGGAAGAAGAAAATGAATCTAATGATGGACAAAAATTAAATATTAAAATCAAACTGTAAAATCCTAAAAAAAACATAACTCAATAAAAAGAAAATTATCATTGATATTATAGATAGATATGAGTATATACCCTGTCCAAATTGTGAAAAAATTAAATCAGATAACCATTTAGACTTGGAATCTTTTAGAAATATGATTATATAACAAACTTATAATTTTCTGTGGCATCTGTTAAATTGGTTTTCTTTTTAATTGAGTTAAAATTTATTTCATTAAATTAATTTTACCTTTTTTTTGGCTGTAATAACTTGAAGTCAATTTTTTATCAAGATTTTGCAGTTCAGTTTTAATATTTAAATTTGTAGCCATCACTAGGTTCTTTCTTCTTCCATCTTGATGTTTAATAAATGTCTAATGAGCGTGAATTATGAAAAAATAAAAAATATGGATAGCATACTTCATTATAAAATAGATAAATAGATGGATAAAAATATGTACCCTGTCCAAATTGGGTATAATTAATAATAGAAAACTGACTTTCATTAGGATCTTCTGAAAATATAATTATAAAATACATTCATAATTGGTCGAGGCATCTATGGTTAAGTTAATTTTTTGTCTTCCAAATCGGTATAATAAAAGACAAAAAAATTGGTCTAACAGAAGAAGAAAATTGACTTAACAACAAACGCCATTAAAATTATAAAAGTATTATGCAGTATGTAAATTAATCGGAAAGTCAGTCGCCATAGAAAGCCCTTTACTAATATATTATATTAAAAAAACCTTCACTCTAAAATTCGCATTGGATCATGAGTTACGGTGTTACGGCGACTGACTTTCCAATTGATTTACATACTGTATATAATTAAAAATAAATAATTCAGTTTATTGTTGTTTAAGAACAGCGATTTGATTTAGTTATGAACTTCAACAAGGTCATGCATGGAGGTAGAAAATTATCAAAACGGCTGTTGCGAACTTGTACTATTTTTTGGGCACGATGACCACGGCTATTTACACCTGTAAACAAAAATTGTAATGTTAAAGTACTCAAGATATGTGAATGTGATAAAATATACAAGATATTCAATGTATATAGACTTAACCAATAGATTTTCATTAATTTATGAACATTTTCCTACTGTTATTTCAAGCGTTAACAGTTTCACATTTTGATTTTTAAATGGTATTTATAGCAACCTTTTTAATTTGTATATATTCTAAGACAAAAAATTAATAATAATATCTAAATTTTTAATTTTGAGAACATTCGTTCAACTAAAAAAGTTAAAGGATACTATAGTTTATTCTTACTTGAGTAGTAAGACTGATCAGGGGCCTTAGATGATTTATTTTAACAATAAAAGGTAATTAAATATCAATCACATTATTATAATATGGTATAGTGGTGAAAATAGTATTATTTTCGTTTGTAAACAATATTAACTGCAAGGGGTCAAATGATTGTGTTTATGCTAGGATACTTAGAATTTGAATACCCAGGCTAAGTATGTAAACAAGATTTTCAACCACCATGTGACCATGAATAGTCCGTATACAAGTAGAGTACCTAGTACCATTGGAAGATAGTTCATATAACAAGTAGCTATTTTAGAATGTTAAGACTAATTATTTTTCAATAAAAGTGTTTTAAGTTGTTCAAATATTAAGTGTGTTTAATTATTGAACTATACCATCTTTCTATTCTATCTTTATCTTTCTCACCCAACGTATTGTAGTTTTGGATCGTATTTTAGTTGGTTTTACACTATTGTACCCGCCTACATATAAATATATGCAAACTTGTAACAACAAATAATGCTTTGGCAATATGCATTTTTACTATCATAATTGTATGATCTTTTTAAAATGTAATCTTAATTATTATTAAAACACAGGCCAAATACTTATATAAGCCAATGATGTGGTATGAACTCACTACTTTTAAAAACGACTAAATTCTAAACAATTACTATCTACATGGAAAATAATTTTAGTTATTACATATTATTTATTAAAAGAATAGTTTTTCAAAATTTTAAATAGCCTTGAATCTACTTATTATAATCAGCGTAACCGAGCACAAGAATATTCGTCACAATTTTCAAAAACAAAAAAATAAAAGAAATATCTATTAGCAGGAGAGAAAAAGTCTGTCCATATAATACACAAATTGAATAAAGGTACAAAATGAAATATGTATAAAATATGTATGAAATTAACATTTTCATTAAAGTATAGCATTCAACTTTTATAATAATAAATTTTATATTAAATTTTGTTTTAGGTTTATAGATAATTAACTATATTAATGAATTCTTTTTGCATACCATTATTAATCAATATTTTAAAATGTAAAAATAATATTATAGCATTGTAAACTAATAACACGACAAAGAATCATGTTAATCTCAACCAGTCAGTCAGTTTTCTTGGTTTTAATTATAATTTTCAATATTCAAACATTAATTGTATATTATATAATTAGTATTTACTTGTGGCATCCAATGAATAGTAACGGACAATACTGTGCAGCAACATACGATGATAACTTGGTAATGGAGCTGAGGTGTAAACACCATTGGGTGCAAGTGAAAAGTAGCGGACAACTTCAGTTTCTAAATGATCTATCGCAGCCTAGAGAACAAAGCAACACTCATATTTATAAGCATACTACAGTCATACTATTATTAATAAATCGTTAGATTTATTTAGAACATAACATTTTAAAGAAAAAGATTTATTTGCTTTTCAATTCTTTTTATTATTGTATTCATAAAAGAATGTTTAATTTTAATTTTTATATTTTAGTAATTATTATGTTTTGACTTAGAGTAGAATTTCCTATCATACAATTATAATATAACAATATAATAAACACACACACAATAAAATGTGTATATGTATTGGAATAAATTTACTTACAACAGGTAAACTTTTCTGTTTGAAGAGGGATTTTTGGGAGGTGGTCAGATTTTTGAAAGCCACTTCGGGCTGAACACTTCGTTTTGGCTTCTTGTCATTATTAATTTCAGTCGAAGAACGTTTATTGCCTTTCTGTAGAATAGCTTCATCATTTCCTTCAATAAATGAATCTTTTAACTATCAACAATACAAAACAAAAATTCAAGAAATTACATTAAGTAAAACTTATCATTTTTGTGAAATATTATTATTTATTACGGTGGTAGATGAGATAACTGAAAAATACCGTACATTCCATAACGTTTAATATAAAAACTTTGTCATAAATATTTTAAATATTTTTTTTTCATCATAATGTAAATTTTATTAGTAAAAATATTGTATAATACATACATCGGGTTGAGTGTATAATCTGTTGATTGCTTTAGTAAATCCATTTTTGTTATCATTGTAAAATATTTCATCTTCTGGATGTTGTTGGTCAGCGCTCAGAGATAATAGAAAATGTTCTGAAAATAAATAATTAACTAACATGAGTCAGTGGTAAATGGACGAATAAAGCAGTTTTAAATGAACAAATCTAACTAAAAAAAATCTAAAAAGAATGTTATTACTCTAGAATGAAATATGTATATAAGCAATCAGCTAATATTCAATTAAATATGGTATATTAAACACCATTACAGTAAATAAAATGAATTTTTAATACATTTAAAAAATTACAAATTATGAAAACCTAAGATATTTAATTTATTTTGCTATACAAGTATTGTAATTTTTTAAATATGGTTATTTATTATTCAACTTATCTTATATAGGAAGAACTAATCTCACACATACTCGTATATATATATATATATATATATATATACATATTTGTGGTATTAGTTTGAAAAAGTTATATATATATATATAATTATTCTAAACAGTGTAGTGGAATATTGTAAACTTTGAATAAAGCAATGTGAAGTATAATTTTTTTTAATAAGTATTATTTATAAGTGCATTTTTCCAGTTATTATCTAATTATTTAGAATGAATACTTGTTATTTTTGATAAATTTGTCACATAATTTAGTTGGAAATAAAATTGACGTAAATAATTTAAATTAAAAAATAATTCGAATAATAATGTATATTTTCAACATCAATCATAATTTTTTTTGAAATCACCGTCATCTTAAAATTATTCGACCTGTACTCACAATACATAACATATGTTACACTTGGTAAACGCGCGCGCATATACGATTATATGAGTACCATTTAGTGCACGATTTGCTTTTCTGCGACCCATTTGAGAAATATTTTTCTTCTTAAATGCCACTGGTTTAGAATCTCCATCTGGGTTATCATAGTTAATGACACGGGAGGGTCTTAACTCAAGAATAAGACTTCTTTCGTTTGGCACATCATAGGATCCTTCGGTATGGTTTTCAACAGGCAATATATTGTCTTCATACTCTGAATCAGAATCACTGAAGTTGACTTCTTCAACACTATTAAGAGTAAAGAAAAAAAAATGACGTAGAATATTCCTTCGGTGATATAATTATATAGTAATAATTCTTGTAGAAACAATTAATTCAACATAAGATATCAAAATTACTAAGCTACATATTACACAGTCAATGTAGATACTCACAGTTCATTGATATCAACTACGACTATTTCGTCGCTACAAATGCTGGTAGGTCTCTTAGTTACACCCATGTTGACAGCTGTAGTATTGGAAAATCAATTGATTACTTCTAAAACATTGTCATTTATACAAACATACTTATTAGATAACAAGTATAATACTGTGTAGAGTCAAACTGGCTACTAGCAGGTAATGGAAAATCATAAGAATAAAGTTGTGCATAATGACGCAAAGTCATAAAAGGGTCAGTTTCTTTTCCTCTATTGCTTTTAGACATTTGTATTGGTGTGGGAGAAGCTGAGAAAAGGGAAGCTTTGGAAATTTAATTAATGTAGTCTGATGTAATCGGATACTTACCAGTTATTGGGCGAATCGTTTGAAGAACAAACGTCACGTTACTAAAGTGTTGTTTATTTACACGGCTTGTTAAAATAACAATAAACTATTAAAATTCTATGAGAATAAAACAATAATCACTTTCACTAGAAAAACTCTAGTATAAAGGACAATTTATGCTAAGAGAATTTATTTAAAATATTAATAGTACAAAAAAAAAAAGAAAAAATATGTACTATTGCGCAACGCGCAGAGGTAAACGTTCCGAATCGGACCACCGAATGACTAGACGTCCGGGCGAGTGGTGTTGTGACGCCAATATCGCCAGTGGCAAAATTGGCTTGCCCATATCAACTGTTATCATTATCAAACGCTCATATGTTTATGAAAAAAAGTGAAAGGCCAACGTTCTGACTTTACTGCCGTATGGATATTTGATAATGTAATACGTAATGTCCTCGATGCACACTGTGCATTGCACTGCGTTTTCTGTCATAAATCATAATATTATAAAGTGCATCGTACTTGAATTGAAAAACTTATTTCTGAGCTTAGTAGTTTATGCTAAGTATAATAATATTCATAATAGTCATGATAATTTAATGTAATATTAAAAATATAAACCTCAAAACATATTAGATAAAATATAGAAAATATCTAGGTAAACCTAATTTTGAGTTGCGATTTGTTTGATAATTTTTACGTTAATTTGAATAATAATTTCAATGTTTTTCACATTGAAATAAGATCAATTTATCAGGGACTTGATATTACATTTTCAAGATATTTTAACGAATCAAAATTATTCAATCAACATTTTATTAAAAAAAAACTAAGAAAACTAGTAAAATCGAAATTCGTTGATGTACCCGATTTCGTCAAAATGTAATTTTCTAATGTTTATAAAAATATTCGTTGTGATTTTTGGTAAATTTTTTCACTAGAGAGATTTCTTTAGAGTCCAGTTTCAATTTTCGACCATATGTATTATTAATATAGATGTGTTTATGGATTTTTAATCACAAAAAGTCTGTAGATTTTCATATATATTTATTTATTTTATGAAAATTTGATCATTAAAAGCTTATAAAAGAAATGTGTGCCTATATTTTTAGTAAAACATAATTTGTAATTTTTTGTGTTTTTAACAATTGTTTTTATAATATGACTTTCAATAAAAAAAACTGTTATTGTATTTCCGATATTTTTTACATTGAAGTAAGATGTAGAAATTGTATTAAAATATTTTGAAAATTATGAAATACCTAGGTAGGTATAAAATGCTTGGTAACATATGTATACTTTCAGCAAATTTTACAACTTACAATATATAGACTAACATTTTTAAAATAACAACAAAATACTCGTAACTAATATCGTTAAATTGAAATCTCGTTACCTACCATTAAGTGACATTTCACAGTGAAAATTAAAATGTCGTTTAATTCATTTAATTTCAATTTTACTTCATAAATTGAAAAATTATATTTTAGTCTTGATTTCGGGGCGTGTCAATTAAGTGGATTTGAATTATACCTACTCATTTATGTGAACAAATGTTTTTTTCATGTCAAAACATTTTTTTGTAAATACGTGAAAGTGCTTTTATTATAGGGAATGTTAATTGTATAGCAACAAAACATAAGTCATAACTACAGCTTAAAATTAAAATATATCATTCATATCAGTACTTATATCACATACCTTATATACGAACAATAAACAATTATAGGTTACGGTTACCTACCTAACGTATTATTTATTTCCATAGAGCGGGTTATGGAGAATACTTAGACCCGGTTTAACATTAACAGCTTAAATTATAGCCTAACCCTAAGCAAAGCTTATATTTATATGATATATAAATGTCATTTTACTTTTAACCAGTAGTTAAAAAGGGAACAGAAGGAGACAACGTTCCTCTCCTTATATTGGCTTTAGTTTAATGTCCCTTCTAATTTATAATTATTCGGCGTGTGGCATTTAATTTAATTTTAATAGTTTTAATAATATTAAACAGGTAAGTATATTCTTAAATTGTTCACTTCTACAAGATTAACAATACAAATAATAAACATTTTCACAAGAACATTACCTATGTAATAAAAAAGAGGTATTAATTTATATTTTTTAAGACTAAATTTGATGTTTTTTTTTTTTCATACAGCCAAATCTAATACAGTAATTAAATATACATATTCTTAATTGTTATAATACATTATTCACACACAAACACACACATATATACACACATACATGTATACATATTATATAATATATATTACACTATACATATAAAAGTTAATGAGTATAGTCCAAGGATAGGTTTTAATATCAATTTGAAACAGAGTTTATTTTTACACTTAAAAATTTAAGTAAAAATGAGTTGAAAAAAATTTATTTTTAACAATAATTGTTTATTAGGTCTATCTATTACGGTAAAAACTGATAACGTACCTATCTAATTTATACTTAATTTATTTAATATTTATGACATGCAATTATCGTATATCATATATGTATCATACATAATATAATTGTAAATAGCAGTTTGCTTTTTTACTTATCTTATAGGAAAAGCGTTTAGTGAGTAAAAAAATTATAAACAACATTTATAATTTTCTATATATAATTTATAATTAAATAGATTTAATATTTTATTGGACGCTTTTATTTTTTATAGCTTTAGATATTTTTTTTTCTTTAACAACTGCTTTTCACACATAAGTGATACTCAATATTTGAGTTTCTATCAAGTTTAACTATACAAAATGTATATTTTATCCAATATTTATGTTTTATTTTTCCCGTTATCAATTTATCACCATTAAATATTGTGATATTTACTGTTAAATTTATTTTAAATTTGAAGTGTATTGTTTGAACTTTGCAAGTATGAGTAAAAAAAATGTGTTGTGTATTTTAAATTGAAAAGTGAACAACATCATACAATATTTGACGTCTTCATCATTATCAAGTGACGATTGTGTATAACTATTGTTAACATTGTAGAACGATTGATTAGATGAACTGAGAAAACGACGAGTTTATAGAAACCTATTATAACTATTATATATTTATTAGATCATTTGGAAATTCTTGGAACTAGAACGATATTAAATCTCACAATTTATTCTGTTTATTTAAATGTAATAGGTATCAATTGTGAATGAAATTAAATCGAAAACGACGATACGGAAGTCGGAGATAAAACCGTAATCGAATTCTTAATAATATTATGTTATATCGTGTTACTCAAACACACACACACACACACACACACACACACAACCATATAATTTCATGGTTGGTTTTTTTTTCTTCTTTCCATTCAACTCGCGCCCCCAACTACTGTTGCCGGAGCGGCGGAAAGTAGTGACGTGAGTGGAGGTATCGATTGCCGGCGGTGGCGGTCAGCAATCAGGCGCGCGCGCGGCGTCGGCAGTACAATCGTCGAACCGACAACTTTCGGGTGGGTGCGTGGGGTGGAACGCGGATTCGGAGACGGAGCGCGCGTTGCCGCTCGACGCCACCGGCCGCGCCTAAGGGACAGCAGCTTTTGACGGCCGTTTCGGCCCGCCGCCGGCGACGCGGCACGACCGCCGCCGAACGCCTCTGTCAACGGAGTGCCCGCCGATCGGTGCCGAACTCGGTCGACGTCATTCGCGCCGCGCCCCCGTTGCCGCGTGAGTGTGTTCGTTCGGGGTGTGTAAGCGTGCGTGTGCGATCGTTCGTTCGGGGATGTGACGATCTCGTTCTCGGACGTGACGGATAACGCCACTGTACCGCAAACATGTTCAACTTTGCGAGTAAAATGATAAACAGTCTGATGGCGGCGGGCGACGACATGGTCACTGGCAGTGATCCGCAGCAACAGCAGCAGCAGCAGCAAAACGCGGGCAACCGGCCACAGCTTCAGCAACCGCAGCATCAGCAACAGTATCTCAATCAGCAAGTACAGCCGCAGAGACAGCTGCAGCAGCAGCAGCAGCAGCAATTACAATCGCAAAGACAACCGCAGAGACAGCCGCCGCAGCAGCAAGTACAACCGCAAAGACAGCCTCTACAGCAGCAAGTGCAACCGCAAAGACAGCCGCAACAGCAGCAGCAAGTACAGCCGCAGAGACAGCTTCAACAGCAGCAAGTTCAATCGCAAAGACAGCCGCAGCAACAGCAAATACAACCGCCGAGACAGCCGCAGCAGCAGCAGCAACAACAGCAACCGGTTAGTAGACTGCAGCAGCAGCAACAACCGCAGCCGTCGTTTTATCGTCAGCAACCTTCGTCGTTCAACACCGGTACCAGCGTTAGTAGGCCGTTGTCTCAACAGCAGCAACAACAACAACAACAACAACAACAACAACAACAACAACAGCAGCAGCAGCAGCAACAACAGCAGCAGCAACAGCAACGGCAAAGGGCAAAACAACCGCAACAATCACGTCCAGGCGTTGGCGGCATACCCGGTCAATTGGGTAAGTACGGTCTTCATTTTAGGCACAACTGTGCGTTTTTATTATTGTTATATACCTATGCTGTGACAGTGATTAGGCATGTAGTAAATTTGGCAACCGTATTAAGTGCACGTTCAATAATAAGAGTGAATAAATAGAAATAAATCAAATGTGCATCAACTTTATACTTTTTTTCATATTATATTTTTGTATTAATTTTAAAATTCATAGGGTCGCGAATAAACCGTGTATACATATGTGTGTGTGTGTGTGTGTGTGTGTGTGTGTGAATTTTATAAAAGAATTGCTAGGTACTATATTATGTGTGTAATTATACACTCGTATAGTATATAAAAACACGCGTGGGGCGCGGTGGGGTGGGGCCGTGGTGGCAGACATGTCTTCGTCGCCACCACGTCTAACGCAGCGACCGACGGTGGCGTATATGCCGTGTATTGCGTGGGAGAAAGTAGGTGAAGGGTAGGGTGTATATAATGTGACGATGCCCCCGCGGCATTCGTATATTTTAAGCATTACATACAACGTTCAGATACAATGTGCTTTTGGGGAAATGACCGGCCGGATTTCGATGAAAATATTGCTAAAATTATCTAGGAAAAACCTCGTGAGGGGTAGTTCGTCTCTTTTATTTTAGATTTTGAGTAGAACGAGGAATCTATTGATTTTGCCATGCCGAGCGCTCGCGCGCGCGCGCGCGTGTGTGTGCATGAGCGTTTTTTTGTGCTGTCTACACGATTTTGTCTCAAAACCTTGGTCAAATCGTCCACTTCACGGATGGTTTCTGATTGAAAATGTTGTCTAGTTGGTGCATTCTAGAGGTTATTCCAATTTCTCAACAGTTTATTAAATAATTGCAAAAATGACAAAATTAGATAACATTTGCGGCATATCGGTTTTTGACAAAGTTACATTTTTTTTTTCATCGTAACTCAAAATATAATAATAATTGTAAGAGTTTGAAATGTTCGTTGAATACTAATGATATCATTAGCTGGTTTAATTTTTCAACAATTTGTATGTATATTTTATAGGTATTTAAAGTTTATAAGTTTTATTAGTTTTTTTCGTAAAACGTCGATAAAATAATTTTGGTCGGTCAAAAAGTCTTGACTTGTCAAAACATGTAAAAAATGTCATAAATCCGTTTGTATAATTTTTTTTTTATTAAAGCGTTTAAAGTTAAATTTATATATGTTAGATGATTAAATTTTGACGAAATCGAGTATTTAAGCTAATTTTGTCGTTGTCTTAAAAACATTAATTGTTGTAATTTGTAATATTTACTGAATACATACTTATATTATCTTTTTATAGGTAGGTACAGTATAATTTAGTAAGTATTTTAGATTCTTTGTATTAATACTTGAAAGCTACCTATATGTGTGTGTACTATATATATATATATAATGATATGAGTGAAGGTCCTCTTTATTCGTTATTTTTCATGTAAAAATGTTGAAATATTCAGTCTCACTAATATATAAGTAGGAGGGTTGCATAACTCACAGCAATAAACATTTTTGTTAGAATTCCTTAAAATAAACTATGCCGAGAATTCTAAAGTAATATTATATTAGATAACGCATTTCTCGGCCATTATGATGAATGATCTATATAAGTCAATGAAAATTTTTCTTTAGAAATAAACATTTTATTTAGTAACGGTACTTAAACTTGGCTCACACTAGTGATTTTTCATTTTTGAAAGCCATATTTATAATACTTAATAATTAATATTGATAACATAATTTCTACATATAATAATATAAAATTTTTAAATAAATTTAAATTATGTAATTTACAATTTACTTATATTTAAAGTACATTCTTAAGTAGTTTTCCAAACTTATGTTTGACCTTTTACATAATTATCCAAAACTCTATTTACCGATTATACTCATATAACTATAACAAAATGACATACATTTTAACTTTTTACTATAATAATATTATATGCAACATAAGTAAAAATATACATTTAAATATTAGAGGTTGACCAAGGACTTTAAGAGAATAAGAATGTCTTAGTAGCTTATCACATGTGTCTATTATAGAAAAAGTACGAATAAGTATTATTTTAATGTGATATTAAAAAATGCCGTTAATTAGAGTTGTTCGATGTTTTTGCATTCTTCATCATTAATGATGATTCATTATCAACGTTCCTCATTTAAAATCACCGCGCGTACCTACCTACTAATGAACGAAAAAATAATCGATCACCCGAGTGAACCGCCCGGGGGCAGATTTTAAAATGCCAAGCCTAAAAATCCATCTTTACACTCGTATTTAAAAAGATAATAAATTACACAACAACTCGGTTAAAATTGCTAATGTATATTGACAAACATAATATATCGTAACACTATACTATATAACATCAGTATAGGTTTTTGTTCAATAGAACTTGGCGCTACAATAGTGCAATATACAAGTTGATAATAATTCAATATTATAGAAACGTACACGAGATAACATTTTAAGCGTGACCACTATTATTATAAATAATTATCACGCGCGACTCTTTCGGTAGGCATGTACAATCGATTTTAGGCAACTACGAATCTTTGGTTTTCGCCGTCGTACACTTGCCCCAGACGTTTGCCGCCCGCTTTGTCCTCTAAACTCGGCCCTGTACGTCGCGTACCCGCCGCGACACTACCGCGTGCACGCCGCCGCCGCCGCCAGCAGTCGATTTCCCCGTTGTGTGTTCGCAACGCGATCCCATTGCGAGCGGAACGTCGGCGGCGGCGGCGGCGGCGCAACGCAACACGTTGCCCGGCGTCGGGCACCGTTTCCTCCGGCCGGTCGAACGAAAACGCGCGCGCGGTCGAAACACGTTTCCGCCCGGACGCTACGCAGTCGCCCAACGCCACTATGCGGCGGTCTCGTCTAGACCGCGCGCGCGCCCGCCCCTACTCGCCCGTTCCTAGATCGCCGGGGGATGGAAAAAACACTTCGGCTTGCGTCTACCCTCATCGCATAGTATTAAATACTGCGGCGCGATTCCGATACGCCACTGCTGCATAATACGGCACGCGACTCACGTACAGACGGTTGATCGCACACGGTTTTCCCGACGCGTTACGCACACACACACGTACGAGTGTATGCTCGGTCCCCCGTCCCCCCGTCACCGGAGTAAACCCGTAGCCGCGGCGACGACGGGGCTCGTAATATTTTCTCCGAATAATTTTCCCTCGAAACGTGCGAACCGACCCAACGTTTTTACGCGCGTGTGCCTATTGGCGGACGGTTTTTCGTGAAACATACATACATACATACTCCGGGTGTGAAACGCAAACTTTTCTATGGCAAAACACTACTGGGGTACCCCGTCCGAATTAAATTCGTCATCGATCGACCGCGCCCCCCCCGTTCGTCGTGTCGATCAGTCGTCTACAAGCTGACTTGTAAACTAACGTGTAGTTTTCTATTATTATTATTATTATTGTTATTATTGTACATTACGGTCGCGCGACTCGTACGATTATATCTGTAATTATTCATTATAGCGACGCGAATAGAATACGCGACGTGACGGCGGCGTTTGTAGTGCACGTCGTCGGTCCGTTGATTTATGTCCGCGCGGAGATTTTGCCACTGCCAACCGCCAAAGTCGAAGTAAACGTTTAGACAAGCTCGTTTTTGGCGTGATGCGATGTGACGTTAATAGAGCAGTGCAATTATATTATTCTCTCATCGTGTTAACACTCGACAACGGTGACATTGTTACCAATAATAGGCACCGTTTTTTTTTTTTACCACGTTTTTATGTCTGATCCGCGTCGGTGTCGATTCATTGAGGTGGGTGTTGTAGAAAATGCTTTTTTTTTTGTTATTAATTATTATCGAATAAATGTTAGCTTTCATTTGAGCGGCGGCCGAACAGCCGATAACACACGATTTGCGCGTTTATAATGGTAATTTAACAATGCAATTAATCATACTCATCACCGAAAAGTTATTACTTAATGAACTTCGCCTCTGAATCAATCAATAATGATAATGCAAATAATTGTATATATTATTTTAAAGCCACCGAAACCGGAAACACGCACCAATTATAAACTTTAATGTGAACGCATAAACGTAAAAGTCGTGTATCAAACCGCGAGGCTATTGCTGCAGGTAACGACTACTCGATGACGACAATATATTAATGTTATATGTATATATTATATAAAGTTATGAATTATTGAAAGCTGGAAGAGTAAGGACGATTTCAGGAAGTTGGACCGGTGCCCGGATAGTTTATTGCATATATACACGCAGATTTTCGTGATAACGCCTGTCATTCGTTAAAGATAACGAGCAACGACAGTGGCGTCGAATATACAGAGTTAAGATGTCACTTTTAACAGTAGTGTTTAAATTTCAAAACATCAACGTTTATGTAGTCGTATATTAATTTTCAAACTAATGATATGATAATATTTGTTTAGTGTTTATGGACATGGTATAATGAATACAGTTCTTGGGAATAAGCGTAGTATGTATATAATTTATGAGTATTCGGAGAATTATCCGTAATTTCAGAGATAGGAAAGGAGAGTAACTATACATATTATACTCGCTTTATAAAACCATAAAAAAAACCCCGTTTTAAAAACCACTATTCAGACCTGTTGTTGACCCAAGAAGACATACTAATGGGGCGATTCCAAGTTTCGCGTTTGTGTTTCTATATAGTATTCGGATGAGACCGATCCGATCGCAGTTAAACCAATAATGATTATTAATAAGTGCACACGTATGAGTAATATTTTATCTCGCTCTAACGCGTCGTAATGAGAAATTCACAGAAACACATTATTTCCATTACGTTATGCGGGTGTTCGCCCTGTCGCTACGGTCGATGCGGTGTCTGAAATAATAATAATATGTCGAACGTCATGGAAAAAAAAATATATATAAACGAGAAGGATTCTATAGACCGCGTTTGTAAACTTGGTGCATACCTACCTCGGTATACGGGTCGGTATACGTTACCCGAGTACCGAACAAACGTTACCGGCCGGGGCCAACGGCTACGATTATTTTTCTTCGGCGGCCGTTTAGTCTCTCGCCGTCGTCGTCGCGTAATGGTGTCGTGTTTTCCGCAAATTGTTCGTCGTTAGTTAATCGTTTAAACAAATCGTCGTCAGCGCGCGGACATTTTTCTCTCGATCAATTGTCGCCGATTGCCGCGTCGAGGCGACGGAAATAAAATCGTACGCGGGTGTAGTGCTCGAAATTTCGAAAACAACGGCGTAGATCAAACGTGAAATCGGGCCGAGAAAAAAAAGATGGCGGACGGCGTCCCGTGAGTACATACCTATATATATATATACATATACGAGTATATACATATATATACATAAACATCTGATTATCGTGTTTATCTCCTGTATCGTTCGGGCCGTCGTTATAGTTTGTCATTGAATGGAAATCCCCCGAAGTTGGAACGATTGTAAACGTTTCTATAAGATAAATATAATACATATAGCGGGCGTTACCGTTATTAAGTATTTCAGTATTTAAGTAATCGAGTATTTTCAGATTTTTAGTATTGGTAATTTAAAGTACAATACGGTTGAAACTAATACGTTGTATAAATTTCACATTAAATAATTGTTTTTATCATAAATCTCATATTTTTGGAACTGTAGTATTTTTTTTAAGACGTTTTAATTTTTAACATACAATAATACGATCAGCGGTCTACGTCTACCGGTAATTTTCCCAGTATCCCGCCGGACCAGTGTCTGCCCCTGAATAAATTATTAAGTAAATATTTCAAGTCTATGGATATTTTTTTAATAAATATAGAATATTTATCATTTTATCAAAATTCGTTAAATATCTGGTTTCGTCAAAATTTAATTTTTAATGTTATAATACAATTTTTTGCGATGTCGGTAAATTTTTTTATTCACAAAAAAACTTATGTTGAATCTTGTATTATATATTTAAGCCTCAAATATCGAAATTGAAAGCTTATGCATATTTAGCTGTAAAAGTTTGACAGTTTAGTCGAGAAAAAAAATCATATTTTAACTTGGGAAACTGGGAAAGTTCTAAAGCATAATAATAGTACATAATTATTATTATTAATATGATTTGACTATTGTATTAACAAAGTATAATAATAACTTTACTCGTTACTGTGACGGCGTCATATTTAATAACTCAATGCTGTCAATACAAATTTATGGCTCTCAATATTAATATTCTTTAAATTGAAATTAAAATAGCAAACGTTCATATTAATGAAAAATGACATTTAATTAAAAATTAACATTTTAATGCATTTATACCCTATAAAATGTTTTTGTCGTTACATGACAGCTAAATGATTCTCAATTTCTCGTTCCTAATCATGTCGACGATTATTATTTTAGGTTCTGAGTGAAATGAGGAATCTATTGGTTTTATTATAATATGTATTTTTATAAATTTTTTTTTACACCTGTGTACACATTTTAATGGTTCGATTTTCATCTTCAGTACATGTTTTTGGTAGCAAATTTTAATCTTAATATACAATATTGTATAAATTTATAGTCCTAATGCTTTTTACACTTACATAAAAAATCTCAAATGGTGTAATTGCATTACTTGAGGTCCTTGTTAGCAACATCATTAGTTTCACGTTTTATCTAATTCAATCAAAACTTAAATCCATTCAAAACTAATATGTTTATCGAACATGTTGCTCTTGTATGGACGCGCATGTTTTTTAAATTTTCCGTCAGACGACGTTCACAAAAATCGAAGACAATATACGTACGTATATCTCCGGTTGGCATGTAGTTTAACAATACATAAATTGAATTTAAATCGCGCAAATTTTTGTTTTAATATCGTATATTATAGAATAACCCCTTACATTATATCGTCTTCTGTATTGTACGCGCATTTAATCCACTGGACAATACCATTGAGCGTACGCCAGTAGACCGGACGATTCGCAGAGTTTTCCGATACGACACGCTATATTATATGTAATTCATCATTGGGGCGGCGGGGGCTGAATCGACGGGAAGACTCCGCCGTCGACGGACGCGATTGAACTCGTGAGATGATCCGTCGTCCTACTCGTTTCGACGCGACGACCCCGGGGTAGGATAGGGTTTCGCGTGCACGTACCCACGCGCAAATTAATATTCGTTGACTCAACAGCTGTGGTCGATACCGTCAGCGCGTGCGCGACACGTGTAATTTAATTGCACAGCCGTGAAATTTCCCGTTGAGACGGCGGCGGCGCGTTCGCCCCTTTATCATTCCGCGCCGAGACGCCAAGCGAATTTCCAGCGAAAGAGGAAATTCAATTAGAAACTTCAAAAGGCTGGCGTATACATTGTGCCGCCGTACCGTGGTGGGCGAGAAGAAGCGAAAGCGGACTCTGCCGCCATCGCCGCGCCGCATTGGTTGTTGTTATTGTTGTTGTACAGTAGGAATTTCCACGAGAATTGGCCAGGACGGTGGAATTCAATTATAATACATGTGCGGCGTTCGTATAACGCGCGCGCACGCATTACGGCGAAGGCCACAGTCAGGACGAGAGACTTTTAAACAATACTACCGCGTGACGTGCCATAACTTCTTTTTTTTTTATTTTTCAGCTGGGTTTTCGAATAGATTTTACTAGTAACATCCGGTCAGGTACAATTTACTTTATTCCGTGTTCATTAAACGTTATATTTTATTCTCTATTATTTTATCTAACGATTTAAAAGAATAAAAATATATTTCTCCATTTTATTGTCAACAATAGTTGAAATATATTAATTTATATTTGTTTGCATTGTCGGTTAATATTAGTTATCTACGTTTCTTCGAGAAAGTAGTGTCTACTTAATCTAAAAACAACGATTTGTTAATTTATTAATTAATCACTGTAATATTAAATAGTTATTTTTATGAAAATAGTAGATAATACATATTATACTATATGGGTGGTATAAACCGAGTATAGAATGATATGATGCCGAAATTTCATGGTAGTGTTATTGCCGTTATCGGTGGTTTACCCATATTATTATTTATTAATATTGTCGCGACGAGCGATTATTCTAGAACAGCGCACAAGTCGCGCGCCGGCACGCCGCGCCGCAGACACATGACGACTGACGAGTATTACGTCTGCGGTCCGGTCCGTACATGCTGTTAAGGTTCACTATCACCGTGTCTGTATAGACTATAGACCATATAGATGAAGGGCCATCTGATTTTATTTGTAACCAATATCATAGAATATATTCTATGATCAATGCCAATATTGAGTGGCATGCTACTAAACGATTTAAAAATATTCAACTTTTCACCGTGTGTTTGAATCATAGAGTAATATTACTCTATGGTTTGAATGCGGTTACTGATGGCCGATAGGTGCACAGCCGCCCGACCGCCACAGTCTTCGAAATTGGTAAAAATCTGTTATTACTCATTACTTATTAATTATTATTAAATTATTATTATTTATTATTACGAACATGTTAGACAAAGTATTAAGTTTTTTTTCTACATTACATTATCATATTTTCACATATTTGAAGAATTGATATTAGCGCGGTAGTTTATCTTACCAATGTCCAAAGTTAGGTTAACCGAAAAATAATGATAAAAACTGAACACGGTTTACACGGGTACGGTGATAGTGTAATATAATGTAATAATTTATAACAGTGCCTTTATTGTTTTTGTTTTTGTTTTTTTTCTTAAAGAGTTTTCTCAGTACACGTCTCGTTGTTGTTGTATACAAAATTGTTTATTAAAAAATAGAAATAAGTGTATCTGTCGTTGCTGATTCGGTCGATATCGATAATAATTGTAATTTAAAATGGCCATATTTACAACAATTTTTCCTAAGAACGAGGATAAAAATATTGAATTTAAGTGTTTATTATGTAAACCTAAGTATAAGAAATTATCCACTTCAATTACATCATATTCAAACTTGAGAGCCATATTAAGGTAAACTTATACTTGGAATATATTTAATTATTTTTAATAAGTAACTTTATTTTCTTATATTGGGATGGTTGTGTGATTATTAGTTATTCAATAAAAGTATACAATTGACAATTGTTATTTAAAAAACTAATCACACCCACTTGAAAAAAGAATAAATATTTTCCTGTCTACTTACAATTAACCTATTATGATTATGGGCTATTACAATAAAATATGGCTATTTATTTTGTTAATGGAGATCAATTATTTGATGAAAGGTGTGGATTAGGTCTGATAACAACTTTGAAATGGAACTTTTATTAAAATTTAATAAATAGTGTGAATAAAATATTAATACTACTATTATAATTATTGTATTATAATATACCTATATAATATAGCTATAAAGGTATAGATTATAGTATGTGTTATTTATGTTGTGTTAATATATATGAATATAATAGTGTGATACGGTGATACTGTTTGTATATTTTTTATTTTGTTACAACTTTTATGTTCTAATAACTGATATTTCAATTAATTTCCAAGAAATTAAAAATATTACTTACCTATTATGGGGACATTTGATCAAATTACCAGTTGTTTAATTTAATTTTTCAACCATCATCAATAATTTAAGTTAGGTAACTTATTATTTAAATTTTAAACTATAAAAAAAAAAAATCTTCTAACTTCTACTCTAACTTAGGTTACTGATTTCAACAAACTTATTTCTTACTAAGGTGGAAATTTGGAAAATTTCAGAAACTAACTTATATTCTAACTTCATTAGTTTTTATATTAAGGTAATTTAACTTGAACTTGTTGAAAAAAATGACCAACTTGTCTAGCTTTGTTTAGAAATATTCTGTTTGATTAAATTTAAATTTCCATTTAATATTCTAAATTAAGAAATAAACGGATATATAATAATAATAATAATTTTATAAATCTCTAAAAAAA
Source organism: Drepanosiphum platanoidis (assembly GCA_948098885.1). Taxonomy (NCBI): domain Eukaryota; kingdom Metazoa; phylum Arthropoda; class Insecta; order Hemiptera; family Aphididae; genus Drepanosiphum; species Drepanosiphum platanoidis. Next base: position 4,381,715 of record OX402533.1, read on the forward strand.
AATAGTCAAAATGACTTAAAAAATTTGGTCTATTCAAATCTATTGTGGAAAATGTGCATTGCCATTTAAAGAAGTTCAAATTGTATTAAATATGTGCTAGTAAAAGAACTAATAATTTAAAAATTATCAAAAAATGTATATTTTAATATTCTCTAGCTTTTCAGTTTTTCTCGAGCCCCATTACATTCTGAGATCTTTGGATAGAAATAATTCATGTTATCTTTAAAAATAAACACACTCTATCTATAGGTATATATCGTATATAATTAATCAATTGAAACATTGAAATGAAAGTATCATAATATTAAGTAGAACTATGGTATTGTTTATGCATTTACTTATCTGTGTTTAGTTAAATTATTAAAATTTTCATGGGATCGTCATTCTCAAACATTATACTACTATATTGTATCGTTTAAAATGTTTAAAATGTGTGTAAATCGGGCTGACGTGCGACGACCCGATTCATTAGTTTTCCACATGACTGCCTAGTGCTTACCACTACCGCGTGTATTACATTATGATACACTTACAAAGTAAAAATCTCGTTAAAATATACTATCCGATATATAACGTGATACAGTTATTTTATGTTGTTAGTGGTCCTTTGGTAGACTTGAATACTTAATAATTCCCTTTAACACACATGCTCATGTTTAAAAATATGGATTTCATACTTGACATTTAAGTTACTTTACTGTTACACTACAGCTTCGATTAGGTCAGACATGCAACTGGGTCTATACTTGGGAGGGGGGAGGGGTTCTTTATTTTTTAGAACGATCTAAATCTCCCAATATTTTTTCTTACGTACATTAATAAACTACATTTATGAGTAACAAATTTAAATTCATTATTTACCAAATTTATTTTGTATTTCTTTTTATCATTTTTGCTTCACGTTGAATTATGACTTCAGCTGGAACATCTATATTTCATGGTGAATATTTAATAATGCCAACCCACATAGGCGTGACTCAATTCCATTTTAGAGCACAACCGAATTTTTAAACAGCATTGTAAGCAAATAAGCATTAAGTAAAAATGAAGGAACATAGGTACAACCAACATAGATTATAGTTTTTTAATAAATTGTGCATTTAAGAACTATGGGTCAATGCATTGAAATTAAGTATATAAAATCAATATTAGCCATTGAATTTTGATTTAGTACCTTTAGTTTCTATGACTATTCATCATTTTTGATTCAAAATGAAGAAAATAATTAGGTTTTATTTAAAAATAGTATTCTGTACATTTTTCGGATTTTTGTAATTTTTGTCTGTTTTTCTCAATTTTTAGAAAAACTGTTGAGAATTTTAATTTATTTGAATTGACTTTAAACTATATAAAATTTGCTACCAGAAACTCTCTTAAATGTTGGAAATAGGACCAAAAATAGTCAAAACTACGATGACAAACAAAAAAAAGTAAACAATAATAAAAAAGACGCGCGTTAAAGTAAAATTGATATATTTTTCACTGCACTCAGAATCTAAAAAATTAATCTAAAAACAAAATGCGTGTTATAATGACACTCCTTAGAGTTAGTATCATTTAATGATGATTTTATAAAGCTAAATCCTATTAAAATAATGTGTATGAAATATTTTAAATTTGTTGATGATAGATAGTGTAACATAATATTATAAGTAATGGTCACATTACAAGGTTTGTAATTTAAGTTTTTACATCTATTTTCTTAATATTAAAATATGTATAATGGTTTATTAATTTTTTCTTTAATAATTGATACATCTCGTTAAACTTGTTTGCTTAATAATAACATTATAAATATATAAAATATATTTTATCAGAAAGTAGTGATAAATCCAATATCTTACTTTATTAAATTAGTAAATTATCGTGGAAACCCCAGTATAAGAAAGAAAAATTGAACCTTATTCAATAAAAAAAAAAGCAGTTAACTGAAAATAAATATTTCATTGCAAAAAATCAAATTGTGTTTTTAATTTTGGTGAAATTCATGCATCTGCGGGTACACGCTAACTATATTATAATGTTGTATTTATATTTACAACGTTTAATGGTTCCCTGTTGGGTTTTCTCTGAAAGCGTATAATAACAATGAATAACAATGGGTATTAATATTAATTTAAAGTAGTAAGGTTAAAAGGTGGCAAGTTTGTAGAGAAGAAATCGATGACGACGGTGAAAAATGTCGCTCGTCGGCTGTTTGAGGTGAAGTACACACAACGGCAATGTTGTCCCTTATCCCCCCTTATTAAACGCTCAATTCCTATCGAACTCTCTCTTCCACACAGCTAAGGCTTGGAAGTGACCAACTTATGTAAATATAAATAGTAAAACTTTTTTGTCATATCTTAGTTGGAAATAAATAAATATTATTATTATTATTATCGAGTCGCCAGCACAATTATTGCAGGCACGCGAAAAATAGCACCAGACATACCTACTTGTCACTATCGACCTTTGTTACTACTGCCAATTTCTTATAAGGGGTAATTATGAAGGCTATACAATTCAGTTGACTATTCAACAATGTTCTACAAATCTAAACCAAGACAGTTAACCTAAGTTAGTGCTGATTCGGTATGTACTCTATGGGTTTTCCTCGTTCTACACTCATAAGCCCGGTACAGGCTTATCCGTCTAATGCGCTTGGTATAACACTTGTATTAACATAAGATTTTATTTTAAAAATTTAAAAAATAAAATCATAGAATAATATATTATACTATGATTTTTAAAAAATATTTTGTATATTATATGTTAGGGACTAATTTACTTTATCGAGCACTTTTTTCAATTTATTTTTTATCGATATTACTTTTTATGCTAATTACGAATACCTATGTAAAAAATTTGCTTCACTTGCACTTAATTTGGATGTTATAAGCATTTAAAGATCACGCGTTTTTGATTACGAATGGGCACGTAGGTGCACATTATCATAGTTACTGCAGACACTATTACAAGACCCCGTCCTTCAGAGTCCTTTTTTTCTTTTTGGAATAATAGCTGATAAATCACAGATAAATTATATAAAAATTATATTAATATGAAATATCGAAATAGAAACACGTCTGTAAAGCGCATATCGGATTAGAAGCTTGTCTGTAGAGTACTAGAGTGCATATTGAATCAGTACACGTAAAATTCGAGAGCTATATTTCTAAACTTAACATGCTTACAAATAAGAACTAAAAATTTTTTTTATTCTTAAAATCGTACTTTTATGATGTGAAATTATTCGTAATATTTTAAATTATAATTTTATACAATAAAATTTGGAATAATAAGAAAATGTACTGCAGGTATATTTAAAAACTATTTTTGCTGTATATATTTTGATCATGTAATCGGATAAAGGTAGTTGTGGTATAACGGAAAAGTTTGATAGGAAGGATATTGCCTATAATATGTAGGTGTTAGTCAGTTTTTATGTCTGTTCAATAATTTCTTAAGCAAACGCTATAGGTGCAGGGTAAAATATATGCATTAATATTGTGGGTTATTGAATAAATGTCATCACAAAAAAACTATATATGCCAAAAAAATAAATTTTAATTTAAAATATGATCAGGTTTTATAAAGGTTAAATATGATTCTAACACGCACAAAATGAAAAAACCATCATAAAATATTTATATTGTTTACTAAAAAGTTGAAAGAATACATAAAAATTACTGTTTTTTCCCAAATATATTATTCAACCTTCAAAATATGCAAAAAAAAACAACCGAAATAAAATTGATTATCTTATTTTAATTGCTTGAAATGTTCAGACGTTTCTTTTTTTCGATATCTATTCATAATTAATTTTCATAAAGGTAAATTTGTTTGTTGGTTGCGTATAAAGAAATGTGTATTAGTACCAAAATATATCTCAAAAAATTACAATTTTAGATATAATTAGATATAATTCTAATGTTGAGATTATTTTATTTGAAATTAAAATGTATAAAGTCCATGGTGTATTTGTATTCTTAAAACCAAATAAATTGATCGAAATACCCGTAAATTGTATATATAGTCAGATATGTTTATTTAATATATATTAAATATATATACACAGACACACACACACACACCTGTGATGATGAACTATTGTTGTTATTTTTTGAAAATGTAATATATTACATATGTGACGTATTTTTAAACTAACCGATGAAAACCCGCACCCTTGTTTGAACTTTTATTTTTCCGCTTTTATACAGTCGCCAGAGGCAAATGTACGATAAGATTGACGTAAACCGTCGAAATAATAACCTACTTGAATGTATTTTGCCGTCAGTGGAATATTATTATTAAAATACTAAAACTCTACTTCATAACTATTATCATAAAAATAATGTAATATTTAAAAAAAAGTCATAGCGTCAATTATTATGAAACCCATAAACTAAAACAATGTTTGAAAAATGTTAACTGTCAAATTTAAATGGTACTGAGTTTGAAAAAGATAAATATTTTAAATGCTATATTGTTTATAATATAAGAAATTAGAACAATTTTCGAGATAATTGGATTTCTTTTTTCAATCAAAATTTTTTTGTTCACAAGGTTACTTTTCAATGCATGTGTTTATAAATATATACATATTACATAAGTTCATGTACAATGTAGCTTATGTTATATTATTAGATACCACCCTAAGTTATTTATATGAATTAACATGTTGTATTCAAGGACTAAACTTTAACTTTCATTTGGTTATTTTTTTGTAATTTTAATACAGTGTTTACCATAAGTACATAAATTACACTAGAAATCTCGAAAATGATTTATTAACATAATTTATAATTTAAAATATCAACTAAGGTAACAATATGTATTATGTTAACGAATAACAACTATTATTCATAATACTTTTCTTTCGGAAACGATAATTTTTGATACTAAGACTTGATATTTTATAATGTACATTACATGTTTAATCATAACATGTTATGTTTTGAAAATAGTTATATATATAAATTGATTTATATTCAATCACTCATCAATTAAGTTAAAAAATAATGTGAAATAGATCTAGTTCTAAAAAAATTGGTTTTTAATGTTATAGGTGCTTATTACATATCACCTTCAAATTAAAAGAATATCACATCATTATTGAGTGTTGTGATGAGTAAGTACTAAAAAGAGTGCTTTTTTTGTATATTTATAATTTAAGTTATGTATTGTTAGATTACGGTATTTATTAAATATGGGTAGTGGATGGAGGGAAACTAAAATGTAGATCATAGCACGTAGTCTGAGCTCGGAGGTCGTGAATTTTATTTCAAGTATTAAATTAAAAACTATTTTTTCATTTGAATATAGCGTATAGCAAAAATATAAAACTATATTGAAAACAAATGTAGTAAATTGTTAATGTTTTAATCAAACTAGTAATCATATAATAATAATATTACCTTGATTACTCGTATTTTTGTTTTATTTTTACTTTAAGAAGTACCTATATTTTCGTGGGTATATTAAACCACTCTGATAAATTATTTACTTTTATTCATTTTATCGATTTCATACTTACTAATTTATTATTAATATTTTAATTTGCCATTGTAGTCTTATTTGAATTAAGTCAATAAATAACAATTTTTATTATTAAAATTGATCATGAAAGTAAATAATTTATTGTAATTCCAAAATACTAAGAAAGGAAAAAAGAAAATCATAAATTGTTTCATTTAAAATTTATAAGATCATTAGTTTAAAGTCGATGCACACAGTGAAGTATTTCGAGATTTTATTTTGTTCCTATCTACTTTAGTTCTAAAATAATATACTGCATTTATAAAAACCAAAATTATACAATATAATTAAATATGGCTTTTGATTGATTTGGTTTGAATTTTATAATGGTAAATAACAGTTTACACGTCATTCCATTTACGTTTTAAATTTTGCATTTTTAAATGTGCAATCAAAAAATAATTATAGCACAATGATAATGATATATAAACACAATATTTTAAACAAATATATTTATATTATTTTTATCAAATTATGAAAAGGGTAGACATTTAACAACGGGATGCACTGCGTATCTAAATGATTAAATATTCCGCTATATAAACTATAACAACAATAACCAGTTAATATGAATTAATTAGTTTTATGTTGAATTGTATAATGCACTTACGTGGTGTAGATATTTTAATATCTATACATAATTTTAATGTTGTTTTGATAAGGGACCTTAAATAATCATATTTCTGTTGTTAAATTTGAAATAAGCTTTTGGCTTCAGAGAAATAAAATGTGGAAAATAATATTTATATTAATGTTTTGTAATGTTTTGAAGTTAATTAATTTGACGAAATATTCTAATTCAAATTTTTATACCAAGTTAAAATAATTTTTAAATAAAATTATTTAAGATTCATCAATCATAATAATCCATCCGCTGGAATAACGTATGAATATTATTTATTAATTACGTCGTAAAATTGTCAAATGCTATAATAGTAATTTAAACTTGAAAAGATCAAAGTATTAATGATTTTATAAAACTTTTGAAAATTCTCTTAATTTTCTTGTTGTTTTAATTAAGCAAAAAATATTCTGCATTCGTGAAAGTTTATCCTTTAAAATAGTATTGATATCTAATTTCCGATCTATAAAAAGACGTTTAAAATAGTTTTACTATTCGATAAATTGCTCTTCGGAAAACCCCAACATCAGTGACTTCATCGTTCTGTTCAGAATCCATATAAGAGAATAACCTTTTGTTCCTTCTTATATAGATGATATTGTAATAAAAAGACGCACATTATTAAAACAACAATAAACTATGCCGTGTGTATGGCACTGACGACCCCAAGGGGTTTGCACGCACGGGGGCGCGCGCTTGTGTGTGCGAAACTGGGTTAAAAAATATCGATTTTCACTGTACCGTGCCGCGTGCTCTCTCAAGGGAGTACGAAACATACACACTTTGAACTCTCTCGCGGCGTTGACGAGAAGGGGTGGAACAATAAGATGATATATTTTAAAACGCCGACGAGTTATACGAGTAGAGTTGAAGTGGACTATATATGTATGAGTGATTTTTTTTTTTAATAATCATTTTATTCAGCGTTACATACACAGATAAAAGTTTGACTCTACAGCTAAACTTATAACTCAATCACTTGTATCATTTGAACGCAGGTTTTTAGCTGCAACAAAATGTTGGAGTCATATCGATCACTTAGATTCTATATTGCTTTATTTTACAGTTATATCATAATGATAGCCTACTATATATTATAATACCATATGCGTATAACTATTTCCGAATCTCATTTTTATGCTTGTTATTATATACCTATATGAGCTATATAATTTTTGATAATTTAAAAATGATCCAAATTTGATGCAGAAATATTCAAATTGACGCTGTACCTTATTTACATAAATATTTATATTTAGCTTATTGAGTATCGGTTCATTAATTAGGAAGCCATATTGATACATCAAGGCCGGAGGGACTATTTTTTAACCCTTTTTTACTCAGATTACTATTAAACTACTTCTATATCTATATCTATATAATATATATAAATATATTTTATTTAATTATATTTCATTTTTGTGAACTACTGTGTTTAATAGTTAAGTCATGTACACGATTTCATTTAAATTCTCAATATCTATCTCTCTATCTTATTTTTAATATCACACAGAAAATATTCTAATGTGTAATTTAGTTCAATTAAAATAAAAGAAAGAAAAATCGTAAATTATTAATTCAAAATATACATGATTTTTATTTTATAATTTGACGAAAATGAAGAGCCAACTCGGGGGACCTTGAAATAAATCGTTCGGGATGACTATTACTGCATACGCACGTAACATATAATTAATACACTCTCACACGTCCACGCTCTTCATAATATCATAAACTGCTTATCTTAATAACACGTAAATTCTTCTATAAAATTACTATTGTGGTGACAGTTACATGTACTAATTTACTGAAAAACATCTATTTACATATCAATACTATTCGTATTGTTATCGCAACATACATATTATTGTATTTATTAGTGCTATTATGCGTATTTCGCAGGTTTATTGGAATCAGCTGAGGTTGACCCAGACCCACTGAGCCTGGACTTGAGCCACCTGAGTGCAGAGGAGCGTGCTCTGATTCAGAACGTGATGGCTAAGGCGAAGAACATGGAGGCTACTGAAACCGCGGCACCGGTAACACCACAGCCATCAGCAACGAGGTAATAATAATAAACAACATTATACAATTTTTTTTTTTTTTACTTAGCGATGTTTTTTTACACGGAGATTTGATGAGATATCACTCATTTTTTAATTCCAATTCTGGATATAGTAAACTCAATTCAGGTGGTAATGAAATTTATTTGTTGTTCAGGGGGGGGAGGTATATTATCTATCTATTATCTATTATCTATTATATATATAAAAGAACAGGTCTTTTTTATGTTCCCATTTTGTGACAATGCTATTCCATATTTTTTCCAATTTTTTTTTTCACAAAGTTGTTCCAAATACCTTCCTTAGTGTCACCATGTCACCCGATTTTCAAAATTCGACCACTAAGGGGGTTAAAAGGGGTAAAAATGGAGAAAAAAAAAAAGTTATACTGCACACGGGCGAAGCCGGGTTATTCAGCTAATATTATATAATTAAAGTTATTATTATTGCTGGAAAACGATTATGTACACTTCTTTAGCTCCACGTGGCCAGCCACTTGCCGTAATAAGTTATAGATCAATAGAGATAAAATGTAAAATAATAATAAGCATAGGCACAAAATACGTGATAGACGTAGACGTAAACGCAAACGGCGAGTAAGCTTTGTGACAAATTAAATCAAATTTATTTATTAATATTATTGTTTATTACAATCGGTATTAAAGAAGTTTCGTACACACTCACTCACACCCTTGCAATACGAAACCGACGTCGTTCGACAACGGCAGAGCCTTCTAACCAGTTGCCTGGAGGGGGGAATTCGAGCGGCCAGATAGTTCAGCGCAGTGACGCCGCACGGTGTCATATATACATTGAAAAATAAATGGCATTTCAATCAATTTTCGTGCCAGTGTTTTTGCATATTTCTCGAGTTTTAATGCTCCGGTAAACTTGAATTTTTCAAAGAATCATCTACACGCCAAACTGATCCATCAATGTAAATTTCAAGTCAATCGGTGCATTAGTTTAGGCTACAGGGTAGCTGACATGATTTTCGTAAAATTACATTAGTTAAATACGAGTTGATTCTCGTGAAATTATATATATATATACCCCGTTGTCGCGCGCTGTTTTATCTTATTTTTACTTGGCTCTGCGCCGCGACCGCCGCGTTCGATATTACCGAAATGTTCTAAAATATATTATACTTAATAATGCATATGATAAACGGTCGACATTGTTTTGTATTTTTCAACACGGCGTGTTCAAATTTAATTTACATACATTTGACTGGTAAAATCTGTTTTTTTTTTTATACAACCGAATTATTGTCTTTTAATCGTTATCGATTGCAAGCGTAAATAGGATCATTGGTACGAGCCGTAATAAGAGGTTTTAAATTTGAAACTCAGTCGCCTAGAGTTTAGGCTCTCTCTACACTTCTGTACACGTAATTTCGTCAGTGTCAATAAACATAACAATCGTATTAAATACAATGCGTCCTCGGACCTGGGAAGTGTTTGAAATTAAATTTATCAAAATAATAATGAGATTGTAAATACCTTGTCTAAGCTCACATAATATATTAGTGAAGTAATTCCGTGTGTTACTACTAATTGGTGATTAAATATTATTTTTCAGATATAAATAAATCTGAAAAACGACCGTTTATTATCGATTTACAAGTGTATTGTTCAATGTTTAGTACTAATTCACTTTGTTTACCAACAAATTACACAACAAAGTGCATACTTCAATTGTATATAATTTATGTAGATATCACACTTGCAATTAATTTGAAAAAAAAATGTTATAACTGACGAAACGTCCACCTGTGAGTCTGTAAGAATTCGAAGGGACCGCCTGGCAAGCGACATGAAATGACACCGACCGTAGTGTACCACATTTTTGCCCACAGCGAAATCGTACTTACAAGTTGTATAATAGTAACAATATTCGACTTGAACAAGTATTATAATACGTATGTATTACGTATTTATTACATGCCATGCATTGATATTGCCGACCACTCGTAGGGTTTTGTTAAAAAAAAAACTGTATCAGATTCTACGTTGATTTCGTGTACAATTTACAAATATTAATTTGTGACCAACGTGACCAACAGGCATTGCTAAATATATGTATACTTATTTATATGCCCCCCGTTAATGTTGGCCGGATCCGCGCCTGTATTTATTGTCCATCGGAATTCGATTCCGGCGATAATATAATACAAACAAATATGCGATAACTATTGGCATGGAGAGCGGCGATTAAACATTGCGTCGTTATTTTATTTAAATATAAATACACGTTGTATAGTGATGTGATGTGTAATTTCGGGCTTTATTTTTTTTCCCTTAACAAACACGCTTGTTCTGTAAACAAAGATTCAAAAGTCACATCGAGTCGTAACTGCGGCGTTGGATATGTTTGGCCTAGATACTTGAAGTTTTGCCTGCTCTATAATATATATTTTCGGGTGCTCGTATATGCGCAATATATACATTACACAATGCGCGCGCGCGCGCGCGCGCGAATAAACAAGACGCCCTTGTCGTTGTTTCTCTTGCAAAGTGTTTGAACAAAAAGTAACCGTGACGGCGGCGAAAGACTTCTTTAGTGCCATTGTGAAATCAAATTAATTTTAGTTGATCGTTGTTTTGCGAGTGCAAATGGTAACTTTGAGTGCTAAAGCTTTTTTTTTTTGTTCTGAAAAAGTATTATATTCTCACATTTGTCTGTTTGAAAAGGATAAGATACGAAAGCCGGATGTGATACAGGTGACGGTATCAATATCAATCGACCGTCCTCTGTATCACACCGGAGTCTCGTGCCTTATTCTATTTGTTCACTTTTGTTTTAGAACGACGGCCATATCTTCGTCTCGTGACAATTCCATGACTGCCGTGGACAACGTACGTCAAACGTACGCCGCTAATGGAAATTATTCGTCGTCCAGTCAAGACGCCACGTCTACGTACCAGCACAGCGGGTACAACTCAGCCGCAGCCACGGCGGCCAGGCGACACATACAGCAGCGAGGTTACGAAGAGTACCAACAGCAATTGTCACCGGAGGAACAGTTGTCGCCCGTGTCACCGGAAAACGAGGTGTCTATGCCGTACGGCATCGGCGGCGTTGGGAACACGCAGCAATATCATCAACAGCAACAGCAACAGTTACAGCAACAACAACAGCAGCTACAGCAACAGCAACAGCAGCAAGGAGAGCGTTCCGGATCAGATTCTAGTGACGACGTGAGTCTGGCCGAGTGTCTCGCCGGCGGTGGCGTCGAACTGATGAATTTGCGTCCGATGCCTATGTTGGACGAGAATGGCCAAGTACTTTTGGACGACGTCGACACCGTCAGCCGATTGCACCAACAACAACAACAGCAGCAGCAGCAGCAGCAGCAGCAACAACAACAGCGAGAAGAACAGTATTGTGGCGAGCAGAAAATGTACTACGGCGGAAATGTAACCACAGCGACCGCGTCGGACGTTTACACCATACCCGAAGACGAAGACGAATTAAGTAGTCCGACTGGCGCCGATGGGGTAACCAGCCTCCGTAAGCGACAAATGGCCAACACTTTGACCGGTTAGTAAACTATAATCGTGGTAATGATAGTGATAATGGTATGATTGTATGTAAATGCGTGTGTATTGGTCACAAACACTTATAAACTGTCTATAAACGCTTATGAAAAAAATCTCGAAAACATTTTTAAATATATTCGATACAAAATTCATAAATTTTATATAGTATAATAAAATGAATAAATTACATATTATATTCAGTTTAATAAGTTAATATGTACAAAATAACATATAAATATATTTATTACCATAAATCTATGGTAAAGAGTGTTTTTTCCCAAGTGTAAATAATACATGAAATAGTTTTTCAGGTTTATTTTAATTCGTTATTTAATTTCCCAGGTGTTTATTAAATCAAGGTAGTTTCAAAAGACAAATATAGTAGATTGTATAGTGTATGTTAGTATGGCTGTATTGTTGGCATAAGTTACAATAGTTGTGTTTACTGTTTTGGGATTTTCAAATGAGTTTATACTCGAATTAATTAGATCAGGAACGATTTCGTTGCCTTGAGGGACTACTGCTGATATAGAGAAATAAGAGGAGGTCGAGAGTTGCCTTGTTTGACTGAAAATACCCAATTACGAAGATAAGAATGATGTCTAAATAAATGAACCCTTCGCCTTTTTTTAATTAATTCTTGAATACAAGCTGGGAGAGTTATTGTTTATTGAGATATCGGGTCTCTAGTGTCATTACTCTTTGTCGTATCTACGTATATCACAAGTTGTAGATAACGGTTTGTACTGAAGTAGTAAGATTTTGGAAAATTAATATAGGTTTGTAATATAGGTTTTTTTTTTTATATTGGAAGGACTCTTTTACGTACAAAGTACTTATATGTTGGTTCGTCCCCTAAAAAAGTTTCCATGGTCACCAATGTTAGTGTTAACATCGTAACTGATTCTTATCGCATAAAAAAAACATCGAAATATTAATTTTTAATTTTTAGCCTATTTTTATTTGTTACGAATAAAGAGGGAATAATTTATAACGAGGGTTTTTGTTTCTTTATGATCAATTCGATTACATGGGACATATAGTATCTCCAGGTCCTGTATGGGTCTTTTTAACGTGTAACTTTTTTAGTAGTGGACATCGTTTTACAGTTATGATGAACCATGTTCAATACTTTATATGCATTTTAAAATGTATTATGTATATTTTATACAGCTATAATGAACAACGTCCTGTTGTGTTGAATTTTCTGTAAATATATTTTTGTACCGAACGATTGCAATGACAATTTTATACGTTCTGCATTTTTTGTATTTACTTTCTGTAGATTAATTCTCGGTTCATAAAGTAAACGTCACTGATTTTAGATTCCGAAAGAAACGAGGAACCTATTGATTTTACCACGTGTTTTTTTGTACATTTATTTTTAAGGTATTTAGAGATCCATCATATTAAAGTATATAAGTATTTAATCATAGATTAGTGACGAGTTATACATTTTTATAATGGCTTAGTGTAAGTCAATAGGGCAGTAGGATGGTTAAATGTTCGAGTTTGATCAATTCGTAAACAGAGCAGAAAGATAGTGAATTATAACGTAAAAAACAGAATTAATGTAATCTAATAATACGTAGTACCATTGATTATAAATACTAGTATTTATAATCAATGGTAGTACCTACTGATCAACTCGAGTATACGATAATTTTATTAACTACATCAAAACACAAATTAATTTTTCTAAGAATTTTTCCCGTTACATCTTCTAATCCGACAATTGTCTTAAAATAATATTTATTGTTCTTTTCTAGCAATATCCGGGTTGAACAATGGCAGTAGTTATAGCTCGGCGGCAGCCGACTTACACCATCAGATTGTAGATAACGAGCGGTTTATGATGAAATACGCTGCGGCGAATGCAGGGAGCTCGGATTCTCATCATCGATCGAAATTGCTTAATGACGAATCTACCACATCGTCTGTTTTTACGGAACAAAATCGGTCATCGAAAAAACTCAATCCGTCGTCCTCCGTACAATCTGGTATGTTTTTGATGTTTATATCTGTATACTTTACTATTATTTTAGACACGAGTGAAAAAACGAATGTTGGTATTGATTTTACTACGATGTGTTTTTTTTTTTAGTTACATTTTTTTCTGTCTACGTATTGTCTAGTATTATCTAGATATTCTGTCCAGTTTTGACTAGAATACTTGGTTCAATGATAATATTACGGGGACAGTGTTTCTGGTACCAAATTTTACCTTGTTAATCCAATTAGGTCATTGTTGAAAAATGACAAAAAAGAGAAAATCGAAATACAAAGTTTCTTAATATGTTGTTTTCGGTAGTATTTGATGGGTTGAAGAATATCAAAAATACGATAATATTTGTAGCGTTTGAAGATTAAACTTTAACATAACTCAACCAAAAAGTGAAAATCTACAAACTTTTTGTACTTAAAAAAAAAAAAAAATCTACAAAACTTTCAGTTTCAATCCTTAAGACTTGAACATGTAATAGGTATAACATTTTTCACAAGTTGCTCTTTCTAGTAAAAAATAAAATTGTATAAGTGTTAGAAAATACAATTTTAATGAAATCGCGCTGTTCAATTAATTTTGAATAAACAGTATTCGTTATTTTATTGTTATTTAAAACTATTTATCGTGGAAATTTGAAACATTTATCGAATACTTGTATTAATATTTTATATTATACTACAAATAATTTTAAAAATATTTTAAAACCTATACATTTTTTTTTTTGGTTCTTGACATTTTTTTAAATATTGTATACACATGTATGATAGAAATTCTAATTCTTGTTATTTTGAAAAAAATTATTGAATTGTATTTCATGCAAAATTCTCATGTGAATCAATGTATAAAATCGCTTTTTTTTATCCTGACTACATCTAGTTACACTGAGTATAAAGTGCAAATATTATGTCACATACCAATTAATAACATAATTTCGCCAGAAATATCATTCTCTAGATATAAGAATAAATGGATTAAATTTTTTTTTTTTTTTTTTTTTTTTTTTTTTTTTGAATAAATAAAATAGTACATTAAATTTATTATATCTTTCTCCTTTAAGCTTTCGCTTGTGATGGAGAAAAGAGAGTTATTAGATGGTAGAAATAATTACATAATATACAGAAATAAGTTTAACATTAAAAATACAGAATAAGTATAAGAAATAATAACAAATAATAATAATAATAAGAAATAATAACACAATAAAGTTAAAAATATTACAACTTGGTACAAAATACTCATATATATCATATAATAAAAAATCATCAAAGTTTTTCCTAAATATATACCTACTTTGATTTTAAGATAGATCAGAAATGTCAAAAATATCGTCACTTGGCTACCACATTGTGTACAAAATTATACTAATGTCCTTAAATATTTTGGAAATAATTTGTATAAAACTTGCTTGGTATAAAAAATTATTATTTTTATGAGTATATACATTATACAGCTATTTTAACGCTCGACTATTATTGAGTTGTTTTTTCATTATAGGTCTTAAAATTGTCAAGTATTTTAAATTTCTGGAAAACTTCCATTATAAAAATGCATATATTATCAATACATAATTTTCACATTTATTTTGAATTCTAACAATCATTAGTCATTATTCCCACCTGAAACTTAATATTTAAGTAATGAAATACATTTTACTTAAAATTGTTCATAAGTAAACCGCAAATATTGTTATTACTAATTAATAACCATGGACCACACATTACATGTCAACCAAAAATTGGGTAAATAACCTCCGTCATTGAATTCTCCCTGATTTTGTAATACCAATGGTTATTAACGTTATGTTACCAGCAAATGAAATAATCTACTTTTTAATTTTAGTGATAGAAAATATTCGTAATTGTTAGTAAAATAATTATTGTACTATACCTGTATTCTACGTCAACTTAATGTTTAGGTGTCTTACAAAACAATAAATTCCGAACCAGTAGCGTGGAAAACCAGCACTCTTCCGTCGTTCAACCGGCTGTGGCGTATGCTCAAAATCCGTCGTCGTACTACAATAATAGCAGTAACAGGTATAGTTGCACTATTGTGTTTATTTTTTTGAGGTAAACATAACAACAAGACGACGAATGAATCTATATTCTATATTTTGAAATAACGTTTCATTGTAATTAAATATTTTTCAAATTTTAGATTTTCAACTGCCGATGGCGACCACAATAATATATCGTCTGCGTACGAAACGACAGCTGGAAATTGTGTGTTTCAAGACGACGTAAGTATTCAACGCTCAAATAATTGTAACTTGGTATTTTTGAAGATAATATGTATTAATATACTCGTAAATTATACATAATATTTTAACCACATTAATTTAACGGATTGCTATTACAAACACGTAATTATATTTATGTGTGTATAATTACATATTAATTAATTTACTATTAATCAAAATGCGTTGCAGCACTCACAATTTCGCAAAAATTTCTATTACTAATAAATATATTTTTTTTTGCTAATTCCTATAATTTTTATTTATTAGAAAGAGCAACTTATATAGTATCATACTACATTCATAAGCCTAGGTATTTAAATTAAAAGTTTTATGAATTTTTAACTATTAATATTTGTATTAATAATTGAACATATTATTGATTGCAATTTAATTTGTAGTATAACAATACTTTTATCGAAAGAGCAAAAAGTCAATAATTATCATAGTTAAATATTTAAATGTCATAAATATTAAATTAACGGTCGTTGTCGATTTCGTTTAGATAGTGGAAAATAGTATAATCATATTATAATAGTAGGAATTAAATAGAATAATTGTTGGTGCGTGGTGTTTAACACGTATTTTTGTATATGGTAATTCACAACCACGGCCTAATATCAAGTGATCGTAAAAAAACATAAAAAAAAAAACAGTAAAAAATCATTGAATCCTTGTCAACTAAAATATTTGACATGGGTTTACTCGAAGAGAACCCTTTAATTTCAACTATAGTTGACACGTGGCTGTGAACGTGTTAAACTTTAAAAAATCATAGGTAGTACTGATAATATGATTTTTATGCGTCGAAATACTATTAAATTTTTTTTACGCGTCTTTTGTTGATAGTACGACGAAGAAGACGACGAAGATGAATTTGTAGATCAGCAGCAGCAGCAGCAGCAGCAGCAGCAACAGCAACGACACAGCTACGCACTACAGCAGACGGCAAACACTGTTCCTGATAAAGATAGTAGTGGTACTATCAGTGGCATGTTGGCTGACTTCAGCAGATCCATTGGTAAACATCAACATTTAAAATTTATCCTCAGCATATGAGTGATAATTGATATACACGACGGTGACAAACACACGCTATTTTTGAGGCTTTCATAATTTTAAATTCTGAGCGAAACGAGGAATCTATTGATTTTACCATGTGTTTTTTCTTTTGTGTCTGTTTACACACGATAAGTATTTGAAAAAATAGTACTCCGATTTTCAACTTCAGTATTGGTTTCTGGTAGGAAATAGTATGTGTTTGGTACTTTAGAGAGGTCATTTCTCGAATTTCCCAACAGTTAAAAAGTTGTGTGAGAAAAACAGACGAAAAAAGAACAAATAAACTCAAAATTTACGGTAAACCGATTTTTGACCAAATCAGTTTTTTCGTCTTAATTTCAAAAGTATTGATCGCAGGGACTTGTAATTTTCACCAAATACTTATATAACTATTCTATAGAAATAGTGTTAATTTCAAATAGTTTTGGCATTTTTTGTGCTATTTATAGACATTTAAAATTTTTTAGCTTTTTAATTTTATTTCCCTCGTAAAATATCTATAAAATAATTTCGGCTCGTTTTAAACTCTTCTAAATTATACAAAAATTCCTTGTAAGTTGATCTTTCATCAACAAAAACATTTCGGAAATCCATGGGCACGATTTTTGCTGAAATTTTATAAAAATACGAAAATATGCAAACTTTTTGTAGCTGACCTACCTCCTTCATTCAGAATCGTTTTTTTTCGAGAGCAATGGTACATTGGTATATAATTAGAAAAAATAATGAATATTTGGATTGATTGTTTTGTTTTTGTTTTAGCAAACATGAACAGTAGTGGATCAACGGCCACCACTTTATTTAATGGCAGTGATAAATTTAGTGAAAACAACAACAAATATGAATCTAAGTCTATTTCGAGTGAAAACGCAATGCTTAAACAAAAAAAACAGCAGTATCAGCAAACGCAAGTACAGCAACAGCAGCAGCAGCAGCAGCAGCAGCAACAGCAACCACAATATCAACCACAGCAACCACAGTATCAACAACAGGGTTTCGTTGATGGAATCGGGTTTTCGAATGGCAGTACGACTCAGTTGCGGCGAACTCAGTCTATAATCAGTCAAAACCTTCGTGACCAACAGTACCAATTGTACTGCAGTGGTTCATCTCCGCCACTTCAGCCGCAACAGCACCAACAACAGTACCCCACTAGCAATAGTTTAGTGACTGATACGAATTATACGTCGACGACCGGTACCGGGAATATCACCGCCTTACAACAATTATACAATAAACGAGACGATACCGGGTTTGATGGTAATACTAGCAATAGTACTCGGTACAGCTCTCAACAACAAACATATCAGCAGCAGCAGGAAGTTTTATATCAACCTTATCAACCAGAATACTCTACATATCAGCAACAACTACCACAACTTCCTTACAATCAACAGCAACAACAACAACCTCAACTTCCTTATAACCAACAGCAACAACAACAAACACAACTTCCTTATAATCAACAGCAACAACAACCACAACTTCCTTATAATCAACAGCAACAGCAACCACAGCTTCCTTACAACCAACAGCAACAACAACCACAACTTCCTTATAATCCACAGCAGAAACAACCACTACAGCAACAACCACAACAACCACAAACACAGCAGCAATACAACCAGTTGCCAAAACCACAACCACAATTCAATCAACAGCAGTTTCAACAAGCTCAGTTGCCACAATATCAAAGGTTTCCAAACCAAGACCAACTACAACAACCGTTGCTGGCCACGATCGGGGACAATTCACAACAATATGGTCCTGAACAACAACAAAGGGGAGACAATAGTTATAAACAACAGCTGGGTCAAGTAAGTAATTTATACGGGATCACAACATTAGGCCAACAGTTAGCGAGCCAATGAACAAAGAGCCGAAAACCCATTAATCCGATTAACCACAAGGTTGAAATATAATGTGTCAATATACATATACGGTTATTTTGACAGAGGTATAGCACATATTTCTTTTTTTTAAATATAATAAAAAATTGAACATGGATTTAGATTTAAAAAAAAAACGAAATATAGCTGTTAACTTGTATTTCGCCTGTAATTTCGTCTAGTTGTTACACTGATATAATAAATCACTAATAATGTTGTTAAATTTTTTATAGAAAATAAAAATAGAGACTGATCCGCCTACCCTCTTTCACACACAACAGATCAGCACAACAGATCTGCAACAGACTAGCACTAAACCTTTGACCACATCGGCAGCTTTTAAATATCAGTCGACGACACAACAACCACAGCAGCAACAGCAACAGCAACAGCAGCAGCAGCAGCAACAGCAACTACAGCAACAACAACAACAACAGCAGCAGCAGCAGCAGCAACAACAACAGCAACAGCAACTACAGCAGCAACAACAGCAACAGCCATTGCAGACGTCTACTTTACACTGTAAGTTATAATTGGATACATAAATAAGATCAGTGACAGGCTTTTTTTTTTTAAATAATCAAGACGAGGACACAGAGTATTAATCACAACTTAATATAAACTAATGGACAAAATCCAGCTTCTAAACGCTTAAGGCAAATTAATCGATTTAAAATTAAACTTAAAACGTGCATTAGTTTTGAAATTTGACCGACTGTAAATGTATTATTTTTCTGTACGTATGTGTCGGCGCATTGCATTGGTAATTTTAAGAGCACATGTATTGTTGACATTAAAATATGTTGACGGTCTTTACTGATTAAATTAAAATAGAAAATTTTAAATTATACAACTTTGTGATAGATTCACTTTGTAATTCACTCCCTTTTTAAAATTGGTAACGATTTTTATTGATTGATATTTTTAAACATTTTCAATAATAGATAACATATTTTATAAAATTATATTTTTAGGAAAATGGTTATTGGTCATAATTATTTCCAATTAATTTGTTAAAAAAATAAATTCACGAAATTCACGATTTCATCGACTCATGATAGTATGACGTCGTAATTTGGCCCCAGAGACCTCTCATTATTTCGAACTCGACTGTAGAAGAAATGGCCAATTGAATGATATAAGTAATATGTTTGTATGAAACTTTTGGAGCACTCTTTTTATTAAAAAAGTGGACGCATATCAAATACGAGTACATCGTCCATAATATATGAAGTAAAACATATTAAAGTAAAATCAATATAGGTATTATTCGCTTTATTGAAAATCTAAAAATAAAAGTGAAATAAACAGTCAAATAATTGAAAATATTTCAAATGAAAAACAAATTATGAAATCG
Source organism: Drepanosiphum platanoidis (assembly GCA_948098885.1). Taxonomy (NCBI): domain Eukaryota; kingdom Metazoa; phylum Arthropoda; class Insecta; order Hemiptera; family Aphididae; genus Drepanosiphum; species Drepanosiphum platanoidis. The sequence goes on from OX402533.1 coordinate 4,402,011, forward strand.
TATAAATAATTTAATTTAATTAGTAAATTCAAGTATAATTATGTGAATCGTAATTGATTACATACTCTATTGATAATAGAGCATAAAACACATACAGTTTTAAAATAAATACATTTATATTAATTTTGAATAAAAATCATGAGAGCTCAATGAGCTAAAATTATTTTATACTAATTGTCATCATAAATATTTCAATTAAGTAAATCTAATGTATAAAGCATAATGTTGTTCAAAATGTGCATATTCCAATACTCGGCACAGTTATTTTATTTTACTATATTTTACACCGTAATCAAATCCAATAATCAAGAGAAAACTTAAAAAAGAACTAATTATTTGAATAGAGTAAGAGAAATAAATTGATTTTGAATTTATTTTTTATTTTTTTATTTTATTAAAAACGTTTTATAAAGGAGATTTTGTGAAAAATTTGTTCGGAATTTAATTCCGTTTTAACAACATTATTTTAAATAATATTAGGAAAATTACGTAAAATCGCTACATTTTTTTGTGTTACACACACTTAACGCTATCTAGTGTTCAATTATATGGACAACAATTATTTTCAATGAAATTAAGAGTGCATCCGTTTTTAGATAAAAAGAAACGTCGAATAGAAATTGTTAAATTATTGTTAATTTTATATACGTATAACATATATACATATAATTTATAATACTACTTTGTGAGTCAGATATTTAAAAACAAGAATAACTAAAATTCAAAAAAAAAAAAAAGGCCCAAGCTAATAGTCTTATAATACAAATTTAACTTATTCATATTACTAGAGTTTTAGTTTTATTGAATTCTTAGGTCAATTGGCAATTGGCAATTTCATTAAGCATAAAGGTTACCTCTCGATATTGCCGGTAGATGTTTACGAAAAAATATTAAACCAATAATAATGTAAAAGTACATAATATTATTGTGTTTATAACGAGTTGTAATAATTGTTTGTTTTTAATTTTCTTGAAACCTCATGAACCATATAAATAGCATGGATGAAATAATTTTTATTTTGTTAAAAGTGGTATAAAATTTTTCATCATAAAAAAACAAAAAATTTTCACGAAAAACCGACAAAAAATGACGAATAAATGGCAACATTTACGACAAGTTTTCGAACTGAATTTTTTTATTCGAAATAAATGGTATATTGATTTCAAAATTAAAAGGCCAGTTCACCAGTATCAATCACCAATCACCTATATCTAATCAAAATCTTATTTTTCACTTTTTTTTTGATTTGTTGTTGTTTTTTTTTTTCGCAGCGACTCCTCCGCAACAAAACACGCCTGTCAGCACGCCCAGGGGTCCTCTGCTACTGAGCGGCGGCACCCTCGGTCTCAGAGATTTGACAGCGTCCCCGTCAGACACGCTCAGCGAACCGGACTCGATGCGATCTTCGTCTTTGCGGGGCAGCAACTGTCGTGACGGCCGTAGGCGACTGCCAGACTTGCCACCGCCGGACCAGGAAATGGCCGGCATGCAGTGGCCAGCGGCCGCGAACGCCAAGCGCCGCGAACGCATGGTACGCGCTATGATGGACAAGTTCAAGTGAGTGAATTAATGCGAGCTCAATAAGACGCGTTCGAGAGTTAATGTGTGGTTACATATGACACGCAGACCGTTCTCTTCGTCGCGAAACGTAGCGAATGCGGACACCTTGGCCATGGGTTACGGTTATGGGAAATTCGCCACAAATCGACCCGGAAGTATGAGCGAAACTAACCTACTGAAATACCGGCCTCAGAAAGACGGAAGTCCGGCGTCTGCGGTGAGACCGGAATCAGCATTGGGACTTCTTCAAGGTACGTACATATATATAAATACATATGACGCTCAAAATAGACATTTGAGGGCATTGGAAAGCTTGAGTCCTAATAAAACTATCCAAGTGTGCTTGTACGGTACTATTTTCTTTGACGGTGATATAAAATCAATCGTCAGAAACATTATTATGTCTTTCCGAACATAAATGAAACGTGTGTGTAGTAGTGTTTATAGGCTGACGTATATATATATTATAGTGTATATATTGTTAAATCGTTTATTAATTTTGAAATATGCTCGCAGAACTATATAGTTACAACGAATACGAAAATCAATACGATTTACTCGTTCTCGTGAGGCGGGTAATACGTATATTAATTCAACCGTCTGTAACTAGAGGTTTGTTTATACGGTTGCACGCACGTTGTATATATTTCAATCTAGTTTATTCGATAAATAGGCTCATAATATTTTGTTGTGCATTAGGCTCGTGTTACACTGGGGTATATATTGTAATGTATATTTAATGACGACAGCGGCGTATAATTTTCCGATCGACTATAATGAAACCGCCTCCGAGTTAACGGCGGAGACGGCGGAAATTCGCCGATCCGGCGGAAGTTATCCGATCCGGAGAAAAATATACAAGCCCGTAGAGTCAACCGAGGTTACCTAACCCCTGTTGAGTAATACCCGCCTGTACCCATCTACTGTCGTGCTCTCTTTAAACGGGCGGCATGACAATGCCAAGCACAGTGTGTGTAAACGCCCGCGACAAAGATTTACTACTTGCTGTATATATTACACGTGTAACAGAAATAACTGTTCAATTCAATAGTGAATTTTCGAAGGGGGTCCATGGAGTCTAAATTCCACTACCTATTGATAAACAAAATAACCTCGTTTAATTTCGTTTTTTTAATGTGATTACAAAAAAAAATGTATATACCTATACATTGATAATATCATCGATATGGTTTTGGGTTGAAAATATTGTCTTTAAATCTTGTCGAAATTACGAAAGTCGAAATTCTACATAATTCTCTCGTTTTAATGATAAAAAAAAGTACTGGGAAGTCACTAAAATTCTTCATAATTGTCAGAAAAACTTTTATTTTTTAACAAAATCGAATGTTTTAAAAAAATGTTGATAAAATTATTTTGGAATAGAGTCTGACTCGTCCTTCTTTGCTCATTATTGTTTTTCTAAAGCAACGGTACTTTGATTTCAAATTTTAAGCGTATAAATCCACTCGTATTTCGTCCGAGTCCTTAATTTTATACGTTTTAATAAATCGAATTCGGCGTAGTGTCGGGGTTATTTTCTCGACCACCTCCTAAGTTCTAAAAATTGTCTAAATAAGTTACTGCTGAACACATGTATGTATGTACTCGTGCGAAAGTGTGCACCGGCGGTTGCGGCGGCGGAGGTTGAACTACGACGACGACGGTGTTGGAAGGCGGCGCAGCGTTGGCGGAGCGACAGAGGGTACGACGGTCGACGGGTCAAAAGGTCCCGCGCGCTATAGCGGTGGCGGCGGCAGTGGTGGTATTGATCATCGCTGCGGGTCGGGCGGACAGCGAGGCGGTATCATCGTCGTCAGTGGCGTACACAACTTTTTCGTACTGGGAGGGGGAGGGTTTAAATTTCAATATTTCAATTATTACTGTAAAATAAACTAAAATCCTAATCTAGAATTTACATACATTTTTAACGACAGTATGTTTGCCAATTTTCTTCTTCATTATCCAAATACATATTTTACGAACTATTTCTTAGTTAAGTACAGCAAATTTTCAGTTATTTTGCGCATTCGATCGAAATACTCTGTTGTTTAGAAAAATAAATAATAAAACTCGGGTGATTTTTTTTTGTCTTTAATGTGTGAAAAATGGTTTAAAGTGACCTGAATTTGCAAACGATTATCTTAAAATTTCATTGAATACAAAATTAAAATTAGTTTTTTAGATTTACATATTTTTGAAACACATTTTCTGCTTAGAAAGTATCATTCATCAAAGTCTGGGCTCTAATCATTATATAATAATAATTATAATTAAAAATCGAATAACTTATAGTACAACAGCATATCACATTAATAGCGTACATTGATATAAATAAGATCTAGACGGCAATCGATAGGTGGTAGCTGTTGGTATTTTGTACGTTTAGTAATTACTTATCAGTCATCAGACCTTACTGTAAACCACGAGGAAATAAAATTAATACCACTATCACAGAAATAGAGATAATTTTTTCTCCATAAATATTACATTATTATATTGTTTGGTAAATATTTCTGAACTATAACGTATTCGTCACGTGTTAACTTTGTCTAAAAAATCATTGTAATGACATTATTTAATATTGTAAAATATAAAAAATTATAAGTAAGTAAACCATAAAAACAATTAAGAGAATATATATGATGGGGGGGGGGAAGGATAGAAACCCTCATTCTCCCCCTTGAGCACACCCCTGATCGTAGTCTTCGTCGTTGTAAAAACCGCCGCAGACTAGGAGGCGCTATACTCGTCGCCGCCGCCGCCGCCGCCGCCGCCGCCGCCGTCGCGCGTCGTCATCGTAAATACATACATGTACGACGTTATATAGGGTGTTGCTAAAACGGTCGAGTATAATCGTTCACTGTGGGGTCACCAAATTATATTTCGTATAATTATAATAAAATTATATTTTGAATTAACTGTTTTATAATATCGTCTCGGGTGTACGAATAAATACCAGAAATGATTTATTTTTCTTAGAAAATTCCAGTGATTTTAAACGATTGTTTCTCGACCCCGCGCCGGGCGAAAAACGCGCGAAAACGACGTGCCCCGCACATCGATTGGCGTGCGCGTTTCGCGCCGTTCGAGTATTGATCCGTACACTCGAGATACGGCGAATCGTAAATCGACGAGCGCGTAAAAAAGAAACCCGTCCGAGTGACGGGACGCGAAATTTCGAAAAACCATCGTCGTCCGGCGACGGCCCCGCCGCGCCGCGTACGAGTCGCTCCGACCGTTTTCGAAAACACACACACACTGTATCGCAGCGGCTCGGCGGCGCGCACGCGCCCCGTCTCGTTCACGTACGCTGGCTAGAGAGTGTGGCGTAACCGCCCCGCGGGATACTCGCGAATAATAAAATCGTTATCCGCGCGCGTCGCGTTCGTTTGTGTGTGAACTAGTGACCGCTACCCCGCGCGACCGTAGTCGTAGAGTAGTAGTAGTAGTACCGCCGTCGCCGTCGCGCGATCACATCGTCCGCGCGCCGTCCAGCGAAAAACGGTCGCCTCGTTCGCCACTCGGTCGGTCCGCGCGTGCCTATTGTTTCTCTACTGCCCCCCCCCTCTCCCCCCCGGATATGTGCTGCAAACGTAACGCATTTATAGTGAGAATACTTTGAGAAGAAAAAATCTACGGAAAACACACAATAAATAAAAGGAAGAAAACAGACTAACCCGGAGGCTCAGTCGCTCTCTCTCTGCCGGGTGTCTTCTTCTGGCCGGCGCGCGCGGTTTTCTTCTGTATTCCGATTATCTCCCCCCCCCCCCACCCCAGCCCGCCCCGCCCCAGCACAGCCGCCACGGCCGACGAGTGACACGACCCGCGGCGGTCCGATACAGGTCACCTCAGGACCACATCATGCCTGTCGCCGTACCAGGCGGCGGCCGCACCGCCGTCGGATCGGCGGCGGCACGGCAGACGTCCCGCCGCTGCTGCGTTCGCCCGGGACGCCGGGCCGGCGGCGGCGCGCCCTCGTCCCGGCCGTTGGGCCGTCCGTCTTCGTGCCGTTGTTGTCGCTGCGGCGCGCGTCACCGCGGCCTCGACTGCCGACGCGGCTGAACGGGCCGGCGCGCAGCGGTCGCCCGCACGGCCGCCGCGATGATGCACTACGCGGACAGGTCCATGCCGCCGCCGCACTATTCCGCGGCCGCAGCGAAACTGCACCAGCTGCAGAACCAGAACCACCGGTCCGCCGGTGGCGGTGTGCCGGCCAGTTTCGGATTGTACGGTAAGTAGAGTGTGTTCGTCCCTCCTGTCGCCGTTTTTTCATTTTTTTTCTCTCTCTCTTCCGGTTTCGGGCGGATTGAAAAAGTCGAACGGCCCGCTTCTCCGCCGCGGTAGCTGCCGAAACGTAGCCCCATCTATGTCGTCCCGAGACGTTTCCCATTGTTTTTCGATGGTTCTCGTGTCGCGAGAGCAATCCGACTTGGGCGCCAGCCGCCGAGCCCTGGTTCAACTTTTTCAATCTTCCCGCGATCGAAAACAACGGCGGCGCGACGAAAGGAACATCGTTTAAGTAGGCGTCCGAGCCCTTTTCGCCCTTGCTCTCGTGTCACGGTCTCTCGGGGAACCAGTAAAAAAAAAAAGGTGTATTTGCACAGAAATTAGAGAGATATGCAGCAGATTTCTTTCGACAGTTGCGTCGGTCTTGGAAGAAACGTTACTTTCAAGTCTACATTTTTAATTTCGTCTACTTTTTAAACGACTCACACCAGATGTATCACTAAGTTTGACTATATAACTTTCAATTTCTTTTAATCAATCTGTTATAAATAATTTATTATTTTTAACTTATTATCGATTAACATCATTTGTTTGTAATACTAAAGAAAATTGAACTAAAAAATAAATTCATGATTTAGTTTTAGTACTGTCAAATCAGAAATAGATACTAATAAAATTCCTGATTATTAAGTAATACAAAAAATGTAAATATTTTGTTACATAATCTAGATGGCCTATATTTAAATAATTTTGTCATTAATTTAAAAACCAATACCCACTAGACATATATATATATAAATAATATATGACATCTACCGTAATGTCATGCTACGCGAACTCCGTGTGTAATGTAAATACAATATGTTTTAAAAACTCCCGATATGAGTCGTTTAAACAGTATGTAAAATGTAAATATTTAAAAAAATACACCCTTTTTTGGATTACAAGGTGATTGTAACTAGAGTAAGGACCTAACACAGCGCTCGGACGCTTGAAACAATATTCCTTCTGTTGACCATTTTTTTTCTTTTTTCGATTACTCAGAGATTGAAAAAATGAAAGGAGTCTTTCTTCACGAGTAGCTCGTTAAATTTTCCTATAAAACTAAAATTTAAAAAATTGCAAATGTTGAATTGTTGAATCACAGGGATGATATTTGACGAACTATTAGTGGAAAATGCCACTTTTAACTTTTTTAATCTCTCTGTGATCGGAAAAACGGTGACAGAGGAGACAAATATACTCTACTATGGTAAGTAGCAGCACAGGAGCTCTGCTACAACACCGCTGTCGTCGTGCATTTTTTTCGAAACTAATCTCTCCACTTGGCAGCCTCAGAGCCGGATTAAACTGAAGTATAGGCCTGGGCACATATTTTTCAACTATTCATTCTAAAGTAATCTAGGTAAAACGTTAGATTTTTCAAATTTCAATATTTCGTTAATATATAACTACTAATGGATTACCAATAAAATATGTAGTTAGGTGAACGGTTTTTAACGTTAAATTATTATGACTTACACATTATACTCATTGTGAAAAAATCTTGTGTTAGAAAAAAACACGTATAAATACTTCGAACAATTGCGTATTTTTTAAAATATATTAAATAGATATTTCAATCGAATCTCAAGTTTTTATGGAAAAATAAATATCAACGTTAATTTTTATATTATATTTTATACACGTCTTAAACCTATTTGAGTTAAATACTTGGTATTAATCACGAGATACGTTTATATGGAAATAAAGATAGTTTTATGATTTATAAACTTTCACTCGCCATTTGCTCTATGACAGGTGAGATTTCATTACACGAAAAATCTACATAGCTGACCGTTCTTGTCAATGTGTGTTTGTCAAAATAAACGATGGTATTTTCATTATACCGAATAGAGATTCGGTTCAGATTAATGCAGACATTTAAATCTAACGACGACAACAGTGTTGTTTTAAGCGAGCATTTCTGTAGCTGCTAAACAAAAGGACACGTGGGTGGTCGTATGAACAGGACTGACAGTCGTCACTTACTGCAGGCCTGGGATATTTTTGTTTCAAATTTTGAGTATTCATGGATTTTTATAGATTAATTAATACACTAATCAAATAATCAATTTTGATAATAATTATGTATTTTGTAAATCGATAATTTTGTAAACGAGGGATTTTCTTCATGTTCCGTTTTACTTTGTAAACAATTAGCATACATTAGCTTAATTAGCATAATCGAAATATATTAATCGAGATGACGTGTAGGCATTATATTTAATTTTATAATAATTGGCCCTTTTGTCGAGAAAGTGCACGACCACACATGGGTTGGGTGTATGCGGCGTTCGCATCGCATTTACACACACACACAAAAGCTTTTAATTATCGTAAATTGATTTTATATTATTTGATAAGAAAATGGTAGCGGCTTAGAAAAATAGTATTTACGACGACAACCAAGACACGAGTTTGAGAAGGAAGAGATTGGTGAGATGGTCTTGCAAAAGACGACGAATGGATGTGTTTGTGTATATATTTATGTGTATAATGTGTGTGCGCATATTTGTATTTGTGTGCGTGTTTATCTGTGAGTGTGTGGGACCATGAAAAGATCATGAAAAATATAATATACGCGTGGTGTGTGTAATGTTGTTGTCGTTATTGCTGTTGCTTTAATTGTAGTATTAATATTATTATAGCAGTGGCGGATCCAGGGTCATAATATGAGGAGGAGCCTTTTGTTAGAAAAAAAAAAATAATACTGTTGAGAAAAAAAATTGTTTTCATAAAGTAAACAACACATAACATTCAATCAACGTGCCTTTTATATAGTTAATATCAATAATTTACTAAACACTTTGATACGGTCAATTATCTAAAGTGTATTCGAACTAGAAATACATAATAGTTCCCTACGTCCCTGGATCGGACACTGTATAATAGTAGTAGTAGCAATAGTAGTACACTAGTGGTGGTGATAAAAGTAGTTGTAAATCAGTAGTAGTAGTAGTAGTAGTAGTAGTGGAGCTGGGGTGTGCCCAGGATTTAATTTTGGGGATGGTTTTTAAATTTTTTACAATTATTCAATTTAGAATAATATTGTAATAATAATTATAAATTAAAAAAACAAAACAAAATTACTAATTTTATTATTGTGATACTTTGGAAAACATTTATAGTTTTAATATGTTATATTAACTCTCAGAATCTAGAAAAATGCATTAAAAAATTAATTATGAAATTAATGTTTTTTTAGGGAAACTAAATTAGTTTCAAATCATTAGTTGATTTCCACTCCTTATTGGCTTTGAGTTTGTTTTAATCCGCCATTGCTCGCATGTGAGAATTTTGCTCACGTGGTTTTTAATGTGAAAAAACTGGCTCGTACGTAATTAATAATTGGTTAAATGATCCAAAAATAGTGTACATATTTTTAGTAATATTTTAAAAGATAAGTTAATGGAACGTTATCCAAATTATTTTATTTTTTAACGGTCCGGGTAAATTATCCCGGTAAATCCCGGCTTTTTCAATATTTCATAACTTTCCGAAAAAATAAAATCACTGGCCGGCCACGTGACAGCATTGAAAATTCCAAAAAAAAAAAACGAAACAACTTTGTCACAAAATCGATGTATAATTATTCATTATCATCCTCCGCCGAGCATACTTTTTGCATTTTTTTAAATACATATAAAGTTGATAAAAAAAAATAAAATAAACCGGACTGTACGGAAGTGTGTCAAATGCCCCCCTTGGCACGCCTCTAGGAGTTAATAACAATAATGACTCGGGTTTCTTATTCGACAATTTCACGTGGATTTTACGGATTTCAGGTTCGAGCTTAGTAAGCAGTACGGGAGAAGCAACACCGTCGATGGCGAGACAGTACGGCGGCCTGACACGGAAATATGCTTCGGACAGCGGCGGCGATGAGCTGGCCGCCTGTCTGCCACCTGATCTCAGACATCTACTGTCAGCCACCACGGCCGCGACACCAGGTTCGCAACATCGGCAGACGACTTCGCAACGATTACAGCAACACGGACTGCTGCGGAGTTCCGCTGCGACGGCCGCCGCCAACTCGTTGGTAAGTATGGCTCGCCAGCGGCGGCGTATTTACTGGTGGGTCTATCGGGTTCGGACTCACATTTATTGAACCAACACGAATATTAAGAAAGAAAAAAAATTGAAATTTTCATTGAATATTTATTATTTTCAAGAGACAGGATAATTTTCAAGTTTTCTTTGTTTTTTATTGATAATATAATATTTCGATCGGACAAAAAAAACATCGTCTCGCCGCTGTCGATTTTACCTAATATGCGTGTGTTATTTTCAGAACAACGCTGCCGCGCTCAGCATGTACGGCGGCGGCAGGAAGCCGTGGTCGTCTACGTCATCGTGGTCGTATCACGACGATACGGGAATCGGCGGCTACCCGTCGTCCGTCGATCGCCGCGTCGGCGGCACCGGCAGGCCGGCTGCCGCTCTTTTCGGCGCCATGGATTCGTCACATCACTACCGGAACGTCGGTGGTCGGACGATAGCCGCTGCTAGATCACTGGGCGGCGTTTACGATGGCAACAGCCTGTTGTACCGGTGCTCCACGAGTAACGTGTAAGTCTCGAGACTATTAATCGTCGCGATCGAATATTATCGACAATATTATAGTCATTTTAGGTTAGTATAGAATTGTCGAGGTATACAATTCGGACGCCTCAAGTCCAGAGCTAGGAAATTATCGAGTTCGAAGGGATGACATTTTGAAATGATTAATATTATGTGGTGAAAAAAGTCTCATGGCACGGAAAACATTCCTTTTGTAAAAACGAGAGCGAAACTTTTTTTTTAATCACGGCACATGAACGGAAATAAAATACTTTTTAAACTAGAAGTACGCGAACACAAACACATTCCTTTCGAGAAAAAAAAAGAGAACTTTTCAAGCATTGAATACAAAAGTATTACGCACCATGAGAACTCTATTGGCGGGAAATTCGCTTTCGGGAGAGTAAAACACTCGAGTGTCTATTCTTTGAAGGGACGTTTCAAAGTTTTCTTTGTAAACAAATTTTATAAATGGTTTTTATAGAAAGGTATTCAAAATATTTTTTTGTAAAAGAGTGGGTAGTCGTTATTGAGAAGTGTTCTTAATTTAAATTCCAGTGCGCAACGTACATATAAATAAATTATATTATCTCTACGTATATACATACGAGTATATGATAGTGTTGTTTACATTGAAAGTAGTCGTATTTTTTGTTTAGCATTTTATTCTCTAAAAATAATTTAATACATTAATTTGTTAGTTTATTTTAACTATATCAATTTTTAACCTAAATTATTCGATTTTCAAGTTATAATTTTAATTTTGAAGTATAGCCTAAATAAGATAGGAAATTGTTTTAAAACAAATTTTCGATTTAAACAATGATTCTTAATAGAGGCGTTTTAGTTTCTTAGGTGGACTGTGTAGGTCAGAAAGAGGCATCTGGGAAATTAATTCACAACCTGTGCACTTTTATCGCGTTCATTAGACTTATATACATCTAATATGTTGTACAGCCCTGATCACCTGGAAAGACGGTGGTACCAAAACCAACAGCCGAGGCAAAACGGCAGCGGTGGTGGTAGGCTGATTAGAGGGCTAGGTGGAACCAAGCACTTGTCCGACGTGTACGATGACGACGAGTTGATGAGACTGCAACAAGACGACGCTACCGTGGCCGCGCTGTTGCTGGACGACGTGGTCCTAGGCGGGGGGTACGGCGGAAGAAATTCGGTAAGTCTAAAACATAATTTGTCGAACATTTATGCGAATAACAATAGTACTCTATTAAATAAATAACATTCGACGGCGAGTTAACGTATGCGTTTGTGCGCGCGTCCGCAGGACTTTTTGCCTACTAGGCCGAGGTCCCGGTCTTATGGCGGCAGCGAAGACCCTTCGTCGACGACGTCGTGGCGACATTGGCCCGACACCGGCGGCGGCGGTTCCGGTTACTTGGGCGGCGCGTTGCGCGAGACTGCGATCGGCTCGTCGGCGGCAATTTACGATCACAACGGGCACCGGCGCGGAACGACCAACTCGATGAACTCGACGTCGGCCGACCACAAGAGGTGAGTGCCGCCCCCTCCCACTCGCCGAGGAACGACGTGAACGGTTTAAATTTCTAGGATTGTAATTTTTTTTTCGAAAATTAAAATCCTCCTCGTAGTATATGTAGACCGACACGCAAAACATGTCCGTCCGTTGTTATTCTTGTTCTTATAGATGGGACGTGCGCCGCCAACACCGCCGGCAGCGGCGTTACAGCGACGGCGGCGGCGAGTCGGATCCGCGCCGCTCGTACGATTACCCGCCGCACCTGCAGATGGCCGCGGCCAACTCGTCCATGATGAAGTACGGCACGGGCGGCCGGCGGTCGCGGTCGTGGGACCCGTCGCCGTCGCCCACGCCCACCGCGTACTTGAGCGGCGACGAAGGTTACGGCGGCGGCTACGGCGGCGTCGGCGGCTACGGCGACTACTTGGACGACTACGGCGGCGATTACGAGTCGCTGGCCGCGCTCGCGGCCGAGGAGGAACACGACGAAGAGTTGCAGCGCGAGGAGAAAAAGGCCCGGATCAAGGCCGAGATAGCCCGGCGCCGCCGTCAGATCGAGGACAACGTGCGGCTGCACGAGGAGCTGTTGCGTTTGGCCCGGATCCGGGAGAACGCCGAGCACGAGTATTCCTCGTCAATGCTGCCGTCACTGTCCGCCGCAGGTATAAACTCTCACTAGCATAGTGTATAGGCGCGCGTATAAAATGAAAAAAAAAAAAAAAAAATAAATAATCGAAAACATAAAAATATCGCGTCGGCGACACGGCGCGGAGACAGATCGCGCGAGTCCTTACTGCCGGTAGATAATTATGTGTATATAAATATTATATTATACTCGTCAGATATCGCGAAACACGCCCGTTTTCTCGGTCTGGTCGGGCGTATCGGCCGAAATACACCGCGGTAAGTATACTCGGTGGTGTATTTACGAGTGGGTCTAGGTTTCGATTCTCGCCGCCCCCGCGGAACCGAAACGTCGATTCACTCAGTACATATTGAACAGGTTTTTTTCAGTCATGACAAGCTGCTGTCGATAATAATAGCATTTTATTAAATTTATTAAATTCAGTGTGTTAAATCGTCGATTTGTAATAGAATTTCAAAAATTAGTTGCACTTTTGAAACTTCCTCTCCGGAAAAATAAATCTACCGCCGAGTATGTCGTAGAGTAACAACATACGAATCTGTAGTGCATCGCACTTATTGAACACGTCGCATACACGATAAGTGTGTGATGGTTTAGGTGCAACTTATGTATCCGTAGATTTCCATTGCCCATCCGAAACGTGGCGAACGAGACTTGTGGGTTTCGTTTCGTACGTTCCACGAACGAATTCCATCATACTTACATTGAAATTGTCCGTTTGCCAATACTATTGAATACACGCTGTCGTACGGAAAATAAAAGTTTTCCCCGTGCGAAAGTCGTTCGTATGATATACAAAATATACTTTACAAGTTTATTTAAAGATTTTCTTTGAATATCTATATGAAATTGGATTCGATTCCACAATGAAATCTAATGTTTTTCTCCTCCGTCGACGACGATGGTATAATTTTTCTGGATAACATTTCCGATGTTTTAAAATAAAATTAGCATTTAGCGTAAGATTCAACAAACGCTTATCAGAGTATTATTAAAACAAATTAAATTAATCAATCAAATTATTAAAAATCAGGTTTATAACTATTGTTATGTTAAATAGGCAATCGAAATATAGTCGTCGCAGTCGTCTCGCGCGCACAGTATTAAGTATTATTATAATATGGTGACGATTATGTGGTGCTTATTATATAATATCGATAGAATAATTTATTATCTATTGCCTACGGACGCGTTTCGCGAAGCCGCCGCCCGCCTCCGTGTGTAATCTTAGTACCGTCGAACAAGCGCAATAGTGCGCAGACATTACTAACTTTGGAATCCGTTCTTCAGTCATTGCACTATGTATAGTAGTAATAGTTATAGTAATTTTGTTTTATTATATATATATATTTATATGTAATAATGTTTATTTAATACGATTTGGTATATTGTACAAACGGGCGGTGGATACTAGGTATATATATAGTATAGGTACATAGTGGCCGGTGGTACATAGTATCTCGTCCGATGTATAGTCGTAGCATTATAATTATTTTAGGATCAATTTTGCAACTTTGTTTTTTCGAATTTCATTAAATATAAAATTTATATGTACACAAACACACAAATACGCGCAGCCTCATACGTATCGCAAAGAAATTATTGTTATTTGTATTTTTAAATATTTTTAGTATCTAGGTTAGATCCGATGCTATTTAACTTCCGACAAGTAAATCACGTGATGTGTTCTATTGAATTTATTAACTAAAAAAAAAAATGATTTTCTCAAACGATTTGGGCACACTACTCTAATATGAACATACATTTTACACCAAAACAGTTAAAGAAAACATATTTAATCCACTTGGCACAATAAATCAAAAGAATAAAATACTTAATAGAAACGATAATATAACTATAGCTGTGTGGCCCTTTTTATTATGATTTTTGTTTGTTGACAATGTTGGCACAATTTAGTAACAAGGTTGTAGTCATTTTGATTCTTTTGTATTTATTATCTAACTTCTGAATCGTGTACGATTCGGTCTGTCACACATGTCCTATTGAAACACTATAAAATAGGTTAGAAACTCACTGTTTTATTCATAACAAAAAACTAAAATTATCTTATTTTGAGATAAAAACCTTAGTTTTTACTTCTCCAACAATGATAATATAATAATAATATATCAAGTATATGATAATAAAAATTGAATTCTTTAAATAAATTAATAGTTAAATGATTTCTATTATTTTCGGTTATATGTGTAAATAATAATAATTTAATCACATTAATTTTGCTAGTTTTCACAACTTGTTCACGTGATTTGTCGATTTGTTTTTATTTAAAAGTCTTGGTTTTACATAATATCATTTTATTAAAATTAATTATAATTAAAATGTTGTTATGTCGGAAATAATTTCAACCTGTATAAGACTGAACGATTTATTAGAAGTTAAATTTATTTATTTATAGTTATTTAATTTATGAATCTCAAAAAATTGTAGAAATATTAGTTTATGTAGTTTAAAGTTGTTACATTTTGACGAATTTTTTTTTCCGATAAACTACAGTGATTTATTTAGTTATTGAATATGTCATGTTTTATTTTAAAGGTTTAAAAATATCCCACGAGATTTGACTGATCTATATTTTGATTCAAATCCACTAAGAATTTAAAAATACAGCGGTAAACTGAGTTCTGTTAAGTATCAGTTCTCGGATGAAATTCTTGCGTACTAATACCCATTTTTGATCGTGATTACATAAACGTTTGTAAATAATTTATTAATTTTTTCCAATTTAATAATGTTCGCTTATGTAACCCTTTAGTATTTAATCGAGCAGCTTACGAACACGATAATAAGTAAAACATGTTAACATTCACTTCGAAAAATTTCCACATTAGCGCGATCATTTTATATGAAAAATGCTTTTGAAATTTTCTAGTCTTCCGAATATGACAGTGAAATTGTCAATACTAGAGATATACTCGTATTTATTTAAAATCAAAATCTAAAAGGGTTGATTAATTGACTTTCGTTTTCAATATATACATATTGTATACCATATAAATTATATATTGCTATTAACCGTCTTTGTAATTAATGGATTAAATTTAAATTAGGTACGCGTTTAACAAGTTATATCATTATTCATTGCGTCTTTCGTTAATTAAATTTACCAAAGCCAATATTACTCAACCGTGTTGTCCTTAATGAGTCGGTTAATGTGTGAATTTGTTAGAATCATGCGTCATGGTGTAAGGTATTTTGCGTAAGTTTTCACGATACGATTTTACGTGCTACTTTCGCAGTATGGCCATCTAAAGTTCGAACGATTAATATTTACAATCGGTCTTGCTAGAAAAAGTTTATTCGGCACACACTTGTGTTTTAAATATTTCAATTCAAAATTTCAAAACTCATATGAGAATATATTATATTATTATCAAATGTCACTAAAGTATGGGTTCGATCTAATGCTATTTATTGTATGCTCTATTGTATTACGAAAGCGATTAATATTTTCATATAAATATCATTGACAAAACATTCTTGATTTGTCAACCGATATCTAGATTTAACCGAACGCTGTTGTCAGTCGTTTATGTGCTCATGAGCAGATTACAGATGTATTTTAAACTTATATAGTAAACTGTAGGTAAATGTCTCGTTAATATTAAAACCATAATAATACTATTATACTATATAATACTATTAAAAACCGTCAGTTTTTGTCGTTGAAAAATTAAAATAATAACTCACATGTCTAATAACGTGACGATTCGGGTGTCTGCAGTTTTCAAACTTTAGGAAAAACTCTCGGTTTTCTCATAGTGCGCGCACACAAACACACACACACACACACACACACACGTGTCTATATTATATAACAACATGTCTCTAAAATAACTAAAATATTTATACATTATACGCATTTATACAGTGTGTTCCGTATTATCGGCCCGTCTAAATATTCCAGCCGTATTTACTCGGATCGAAATACGATTTGTAGCGATCGCTATGAAGTGCGTTTTTTTTTCAGAAAAATTTCAAGTTTTTTAACGTTTCGAGCTCGGGACTAAAAACAACATCGATCGGCACCGATGTCGAACGACAAAAGTAGCGATTGGGTTCGTTGAAAAATCGAATTATGTTTTCAGATTTTCAAATAACTGTGACGAGATTCCCGAGTTACTGAAAAAACAAAAAACAAAAAAAAAAAAATCGATCGATCCATTAACGAAATCATAGCGGTCGCGCGTGTTCAAACACCATTCCGAGTTGTATTACGCGCGCGCGGACGAAATTTGAAATTTTCGATATGCATGCTCTTTTTAGCGATCATAACGCGGCTAAGCGCATTTCGATCTCGCGTTCGATCTGGCTGCAATATTCAGCGGGACGATATCATATTATAAATTAATATAATATATACACACTCGCACAAACACACACACACACACACACACACACACGTCTGACCCAATGCGGTCGAGCGTGCGACGGCGGCGCATGTATATACGTATCGTACAGGTGGCTGCTACGCGGGACGGCGGCCGATGACCGAGGACGAGTGTCAGGTGTTTGCGCGCGCGGCCGAGAAGATAGCCGAGGAACGGTCCATGGAGCGGATCGCGTCCACGTTCCGCACCGCGGCCGCGGCCGCGGCCGAGGATTACGTGCGGCGCGGCGGCGTCTACGACGAGTTCGCGCCGGCGTACGCGGCCGCCGCCATGGCCGACTATAGGCCGCCGCACGCGATGCCGCTGCTGCCGGACATGCCGACCAGGAGCAGGAGGCTGCTGGAGAACCTGGGAAGCTCGCCGATCACGGACTCCGTGCTGCTGGACGGCGAACAGCAAAAGGCCATGCAGAAGAAAGTCAACTTTCTCAACGTACTGTGAACGGCGGTCGGTCTCGCGCGTCCGAGTCCCGCCGTCGCGATCGCGTCACGTTTTCGCGACGCCGCCGTAGCGAAATGCGCCGCGCCCACGGCGGATACCGTTTCGCGCCGTCCACATGGCGCGCGTGCGTTTTTTCTTCTTATTTTTTTTTTTCCACTCGCCGTATCGTGCGGCGACGACGTTCGCTAAACTCCGAGACCTCCGCGACTGCCACGAGACGATTCTTTCGACGCGCGAATCAGGCTTTGAACCCGCGGGGACTCGCCGCCCCGGCGTAGATGAATTCCTCCCGTCCAGACTTTAAAAACAATTTATCGAATTATTAACAAATATATCAATATTTTCAGAGAATTGATCATCTTCTCTCGGGGTGTAAAATGGCGGGTTGTCGTTGTTTTTGAAAACGTCGTCGGTATTATTTTTATAAACAGCTGAAGCGACGGTAACGTCATGACGTAAAACAAAAGTGTACCTATAGAAGTGTAAAAAGTCTCAACCCGATTATTTCTATGAACGAACACGACGACGTAATCGCGTTCATTCATAGATCTAGCCTGATTCGAGTTGAAAGAATCACCCTGTGTATAAATATTATATATATATATATATATAGCTGGTATATACTACCCCTTTAACGTTGCATCGTATCCTATGACCCTCGATCGTTTTTATGTCGTTCCTGTTCAACTGCCGTCCTCCACGCGTTTATTTTTCCACAATGTGACGTGAAAACATACTTCATTTAATTTCCGTAATTGCAGTCGTAATTAAATAACGACGAGACAGCACATACGAGACGAATTTTTGTTAAATTAACATTTTTAATTTCGTAACATCCAATTAGTTTAAACGAACTCCGGTTTCTGTATTTTCGTTTTAAAATTACGCAATTATACTCGAATAGTTGTGCCCTTGATTCGATTACCCGATGCGTCGACCACGTACCTGTCGATTGCTTAATAAATCCTGTTAAACATAAATTCGTTTTTAAATGCATCTTGTAATCGAGTATATGTATACCTATACAATCATTATAACACGTTGTTATTATTATAAAATGAAGTGTTCCGAAAGCGCATCGACGTTCAAAATAAAATATAAAACTAAATGGACGGTTACATAGATATTACAACAACGTCTAAGCGGTTTTAATTATTATTATTATTATTATTATTATTATTATTATTGTAATGGCGTTTAATAAAAATTATGGATATTATTCGCAGGGCTTCCCCGTGGTTTTAAATGATCTCAAAATAAAATCGATATGCCTCAAAAACATATTGCAGTAAGCACATAATTATATCACCAAAATCTAGTGTTCTTTTATGTATACGATCTATTAATTTGCAAGTATACATTTGTTCGTTTAGCAATGTTACATCGTTTACATAAATATTGTTAAACACTGAATTCTGTGTTCATTAAGTATTAAATGAAAGGTAATAGTACAAACTAATGTACATTTTCATATTAATTTCGCACTGGTTAGGATTCTCACACATTTAAAAATAATTTAAATAAAACAAAATTATGCACATACGGATAAATGATAGGTAAGCGCACAGTTACACAATAAAAATAGGTTTAAAAAAAACCCCTCGACGCTATTATATATAGGTATATATTACTTTGTAAAATAATATCGATTTGTGTTCACACCACATGACGATTTAACGGATAAATACTCGTAGTATCTAATATTCGTAGTACGAAGGATAATAATATATAATATATTATACGTAGGTACGAAATTAAATAAAACATAAAAATTATGTACTCACTATACGAATTAACATAACTGACAATTTTTTTTTTTCTAAATACCTATTTAAAATATTATCATTTAATATTAAAGCAATAATAAAATTCGCGGAATATGTATCACTACGAGTTAAATAAATGAAATATAGAAAATAGATAAAAAAATATCGGGACAGTTCGCACGTGTTACTCATAAATAAATAAATTTACTCTCCCGCAATAAGTATTCCGTAGTATTATATAAACGTACTAATTCAGCTTATCAAACTTCTTTTATCGAACGTCTTGTAGTATCGAAAAGTAGACGAAATCAAAGAAGTAAAACGTTTCCGCCAATTTCGACGTACGCTTATTTAAATATTATAATCTAAAAAATACATATTCCTCGTAAACATACGTACATCGCGTTATCACGCGTATTGTTATTATCATACAACACTTTTGAAAATTAAGTTAATTCGGATGTTACGACGTGTCGATTAAACGGTACGATAGAGAAATCGGTCCAAACCATTGGACAAATCGTTGTAGTATTCCCTATGGCGACCCGTGACAGGCCGCGACGGAAAATCGCCATGAAACGCGAGTTCTCTACGATTCACGCGCGTATAGTATTCATCCAGCGAGACGTGCGTATCTATTTTATGCTCAAAAACAACACTGCAGTTAGTACCTGCCGTCTATGTCGTCCAAGCGCGTAGCATACAATATTACGGTATGATTACTATACGAATTCAATAATTTAGTTCACTGAATTTTGGTGAAACTGTAATTAACAATAAGCATTGTAGTGTTAGGGTATCGTTTATTAATATTAAGTTACGTAGATGTATAAGTATATCGTGTTGGAATTATATCGAATTAAATACTGTGTTTCGATTTAATTATAGATGAATAAAAACCTCGTATTTGTTAACAACATTCGTTTATGATATAATCCGACGCGTCGCGCCAACGTGATTCGTTTAGAGTATTATTATTTTATGGATATATTTTTTATTATTCTGTTGGGAACTTTTCTCGACGAAAACTCGCGAGGTTATGTAAATTAATCGTATTGTAAAATGTGTTACGGCGAATAACTATAATTTAATTAAAAAAAAAAAACACCGACGGTTTGGAATTCGGAATTTATTACCCCCCGAAAAAACTCGAGTAATCTAATAAGACTTTGTAATTTTAAGGACTTTGTTTCGACTTAAAATAATTTCGTACCAATTAATTAAGTCGTTCCACGTCGACGACGCGCACGTGTTCATAAGTTTATTTGATGTACAAATCACAAACAACAATAAACCGTATACGCGATACATGTCAATGTGTACAGAGTGATTCTTGACCCGTGAACTTCTTGAGTTTTGGCGTAAAATGCCGTTAGAGTTTTTCAATAAATCACCGGAAATTTATCAGTGCGTTGGAATTAATCACGTTTTACACCATTTGTTTTTTTTTGCAACAAACGCAATAGATATTTTAAACCACGTTGCTCACGACCTGTGCTATGGTATTCGTTTAAATCTAATATTCATCTAATATTTTTATAATACGAGTGATAATCGCAACGAAAATAAACCGAACAACGTGGACTTGATTTAATTAACCTACGACGCACGTGTCATCGATTAATTCACCGCGATTTAAATAATTAGTTTCACGTTAATATAAGGTTCGCTTGAATTAAAAAAACAAAAAACATTTTTATAATGAGAAACTCTGGACTTCTGGGAAATGTTTCATTGATTTACGACGGGTACATCGGGTAGATTTATAATACGCTCACGCTGAACCGTTTTTAGAGCAATAATAATTATTATCCGTTTTGCCGGTATTTCAACGTGCTCATCCATATTATTTTATCATCCTTGTGCCGCTTCCTTTGTTTTAAGATATCCAATCATAACAAATATTAATAAAAATATATATGTATGTATGGAACTCTCATACGATTAGCAATAGCATTTTATGAGCACCTAGTATGATATTTAATACATTTCGTTTTGTAATTTGTAAACGAATATTAAGATTATTAACTAAATTCTATTTGACTATAAAAAAAAAAAATAATAATTCATCACGGTATTACATATCTATTTTATTTCTTATTTAATTCTGTGGAATCACACGTATATATTTATAATATATACTCGTATATTATATATATACATACAATGTAAATATAAATGTTTACGGTTATTGTTACCATTGTTGACATGTATTCGTATGGATGATATCTCAATACTTTTAGATTCGGTTAAAAATATTATGTTTTGCGTTACGTGTTACTGTTGTAAATGTTACTATGTGTTGTATTACCTGATTGTTGAATACTGTTGGTTATACGATTAAATTATGAGTTTTCCTGTTACATATTATGTGTGTACATTGGTGAATTAATGCGTTTTGCGTTCGATAGGTGCAAAATGCGTAGATGACTATTTTATTATAGTTGAATATCGTTTTAGGAAACGTTATTGTTAAACATTAGCGTCATGTTTTTACAAACATACTATATTATAAGCGAATAATTTGTCGTTGTTACTTGGTGGAAATATTATATTTAAATTGGAAATTTAAACACATTAAATTTAATAAATCAAAACACGATTGAAAAATAAAAAAATTTTGCTTTCAGGAAGATAGAAGAATAACATAACGAATTTGGACCGCAAATGTCAACGTGATCAAAGTACTACCAGAGAATTCTAGGAAAATATCCGGTTTGGGAGCTTATCGTTATAGGAAACTGTTGAGGTCAAAAGACTGAGATTTATTACGCGTTTAAATTGTCAGTTGTCGATGGGCACAATTTTTTGGTATAAAAATTTAACTTCTAAATAATTTTAACGAGTTTTGTTTCATATCGTATTGTGCTTTGTAGGTTTTAGAAGTAGAACCTTAATGGCTACTACTGCTAAGCGTTTCCTTTCAGTACTATTTTTATTCTAAAAATCATTTTATTAAATTCACTGCTTGTATAATTATTGTTATTATCTTCCGAAAATTTTAATTTATTCTCTACTCAATGTAAGCAATATTAGACAATATATTGTATTAATACCTACATACGATGGGAATAATATCTATTCTAAATATGGATGATCCCATTAGTCTTTTTCGCACTGTTATCTTCCATTTACGTATGTATATTAGACAAAGATATTTATATAGTTAAAACCAAAAAGTGTGCGATTGATTTTTTTATAAATAATTATAACCATTGTTACTACTGTTATTGTGGCTATTTGATCGATAAACCGTTTTAAGGTTAGAACTTGATATCGACCACAAATATGCAATTTTATTTTGTTCACTTCAATAATTTGTTCGTGCACTTTTTGAGTTTCATTATTCAGCTTAGACCTAACCTATTATTACAACAGTATTAATGTTCTATTTTACAATAATTCCTATATTGTGTTATTGTATAATAAGAATCAGTTTAAATTTAAATACAAAATAAAAAATACATTATCATGTTGATATGTGGAAACTAAATTTAATCCTCTTTTATTTGCTATGGACCATAAAAAAAACATACGGAATTAAGATTTAATTAATAAATATGTTTATGTGACGGCATAAATATAACTATGGGCATGAAACGAACTATATATATTATGTTAATTAACATTATACAATTTAAATGTTTGTGTAAGGTCTTCTTTTTTTTGTAAATTGGTACTTAATTTCTAGAGAATAAAAAAAGTTAATATTTAATTTAAAATAATAAACGTATAGGAATAAATTACTTATCCTACACAAATATATACACGTATTTATTAATATACACTTTTCGAAAAAAAATGTAAATTTAGTATGTTTTTTTTATCATAGTATTGAACGAGTAAATTTTATTAATAATATTCCACCAAGTAATAATACATAATTATCTCAAATTATACATTTTTATTGATTGTACTTGATAAAAAACCATATAATATGTAGTTACTTCTGTTGGATATTATTACATTTACAAGTATCATTATTATTATAAATTAATTACTATTTATTAGTTGTGTAATTTTTATCGTGTATGAAATATTAACATTTTTATCTTGTTATTCCCAAATTGTTGTTAACTTTTTAAAATTCGTCCGATTTAATTAATTCTAATTATTAATTTCCGTTTCCTTTTAACGTAGGTAAAATAATATTATGTCGTTCATGTTTATTATTGTTTTTTATTTTTATTAAAACATACTCATTGTTAGTAAATAATAAATTAACAAAAGAAAATATGTGTCAAATGTCAATACACATATGAATAAATATGATGACATTTATCGCGTGTACGTATGTTAAATTTAATTTGTATAACTATTAATAATATTATTAACTATCATATTATAATTTTACTATTATAATTATAAACAAATATGTATGAAACCATATTATTATGCATTATCTTGTGTACCTATATTTCTGTTTAATTCTATTGAAACAAATCATTTATACCGCTGATCTATAAAACACAGGCGTTTCATCTTTTGTACAAAAAAAGATTCAACTATTTCGTATACAAATAATCGACAATGTGATTCAAAGAATAAACAGTTAATAATAATAAAAAAAAATGTTGTGAAATTAAAACGAGATAACTTTGAATGTACAATAATTATTGTTACGTGCTATATCATTGTTATTTTATTAAAATGCCTTGTTTTGTTTTGTTTTTTTTTTTTTAACATTTAACAACTGACATATTAGAATTTATAGTAAATATACTTGTTATATTATACATAATTGCTAAACTAAATATAAACTGATTGAATGTTTGAAAAAAATATTTAAAAAAATTATTATTGATTACATTTGAATCGTTTTAAACTTATTTAAAGAGAAATCGTGTCAGTAAAATTGAAAAAATAATAAACTAACGATTTCTGTTCATCGGAAAATATGAAATCGATTATTGGAAATTTAAAATACCTTCTAAAATACACGCATACGGCAAGTAAAATAATAACATTTTTGTGTACTTTGTCTACTTTTCTAGTAGTTTTTCTTCAGTCACGCCGAAACCCACGTTGATGTCGGATCATGGCCCCGATCAATTGGAAAATTTCAGTAAACTAGGTGGCTAGATACGATTAATATAACCGGTTGAGTATTAGACGACACGTGGTCATAATATTAATAGGTTTGAAAATACTTAGAAATACTTAAAATCAAAAATGCATTTGCAGATCAAATGGACAATCACGTAGGTATAGCTAATTAACCTATGAATTTATTTACAAACCTAATAATATGTAACACAAATATTGAAATTTTCCTGTTATTAATCTATTATATATATAAAATAGAAGCTTTTTTTTTTGCATGTACGCGCATAACTCGAAAAGCACCGGGTAGATTGGCAAAGTCCAATTTTCGAATTTTCAAAAGTGTTTTTCTATGGCTTCATAAAATACGGAATTTCAGAAAAAGCTGTTTTAAGTTTTCGTAGTAGAGACCCCTTCTTAAGGATGACATTCGACAAATCCCAAGTCTATGTTCAACTAAATCGGTTTGAAACCGACGGAATATGCGTCTCGGTGTCTGCGTTGGTGTTATTTTTTAGTGTACCTCAAGCGAACAATAATAGTTTACCGCGTGGTATCGTAGTCACCGCGGAAACGCATGGCGACCGAACAAACGACAGCGGTCGACGGCGGTTGATTATTTTGTCATAATATACGTTTCGTATTCATTTGTTGACGTCTAGTTCGATCCGAAAACCGAGACCAGCGAATATTCGCGTGAACATAGAAAACAATCGAAATAACAATAAAAATGATCCGACACCACGCAGAGACAATGACGTGGTACGAAGACTTCCTGACGACTTACCAATCCGCGCCGGCCGACCGGCTGCAGGAGCACTACGACGGTCTGTCGATACTGGTCGTGGTGACGGCCACGGACGGCCGGTGGACGAGGCCCGTGGCCGGCGCGCGCGACATCGCGGACAGACTGATCCGGCTGAACGTGACCGCGGTCCAGTGGGGAATGGTGGCGTGCCAACGCACCAGCGGCGACGGGCTGATCGTCGTGATGACCACGGCGGACGGGCGTCGGCACCAGATACTGGTCGTGTACCGGACCGCGGCCGCGGTGCCGGTCGTGCGCAACCATTTTTACGTGGCTCCGGACGCGGCGGATGGCGGCGACGTCGTCCCCGCCGACAACATCGACGGCGGCGGCGGCGGCGACGGCGGCCGGGCCGACTCGGCGCTGTCGTTCCGGCGGCGTTTCGAGGACTGGGCCACGTCGCTGGACCCCGTCGCGCTGGAGCGCCACCGGGCGTCCATGATTATCGGGCTGACCGTGACCCGAGAGTTTTACGCGACGCCGCAGAGCAAACGCCGCGACGGCCGGTCGCGGTGGCTGCACTACGCGCCGGACGCGAAGTTCACGTGCTCCGAGGACGACGGCGGCGGCCGCGTGTACGTGGGCCAGCGGCTGATCCGCAAGCGGTACGAGTGGCTGGAGCTGCACCAAGGGCCCGTGAAACTGCAGGCCATCGAGTGCTGTTGGTCGGCCGCGCCCGACGCCGCGGCCGCGGTGCTGGTCGTGGGCACGGCGCCCAACGACACGCTGCCCGGCGGCGACCGCGAGCACCGCGAGTTCGTGCAGCTGCTCATGGTGGACATGCGCACGCACAAGATCCACAACGACGTGCTGTGCATCCAAGGGGGCCGGCCGCGCCCCGACCTCAGGTACCGTTCGCCGCCGGCGTCGCTGCCGTCGTCATCCTCATTGTCGCCGTCCTCGGCGTCATCGCTACCGTTGTCGTCGTCGTCGTCGCAGCCGGCGTCGTCGTTGCCGTCGTCATCGTCATCATCATCGTCGTCGTCGTCGTCATCGTCGTCGTCATCGTCGTCATCGTCGTCGTCGTCGTCGTCGTTTTCGTCGATGCTGATGGCCGCCGACGATTTATG
The DNA here is from genome assembly GCA_948098885.1 of Drepanosiphum platanoidis. NCBI lineage: Eukaryota > Metazoa > Arthropoda > Insecta > Hemiptera > Aphididae > Drepanosiphum > Drepanosiphum platanoidis. Next base: position 4,428,081 of record OX402533.1, read on the forward strand.
CGACAAATACAAAGACGAAAAAGACGACGATGAAGACTTCGCCGACTACGGCGCGCTGGCCGAGCTCAGATCGCACGTCACCATCAACGCGCTCAAGCTCCGGTGCGGCGCTGGCGGCGGCGGCGGCGGCAGCAGCGCTGTCGGCGCGCCCGCGAACTTCAACCCGCGACCGGACTTCGCAGCCGGCGCCGCCGCCACCGCGGTGTCCAAGCTCAACCCGCGTCAGCTGTTCATCGGCTGCGTGCCGCTGCACGTCAAGTACGGTCAGCTCAAGTTGCTGTTCGAGAGGTTCGGCGAGGTCACGTACGTCAAGGTGTACGACGGGTACAACAAGCAGACCGGCGCCAAAATGTCGCACAACTACGCGTTCCTGTTCTTTAAGGACGAGGCCTCCGTCGAGAGGGCCATCGCCGCGTCCCCCGTCCCGCTGGACGCCAACTGGAACCTGAACGTGTCCAGGCCGCACCATCATGCCGCGGCGGCCGCGGCCGTCGCCGCAGCCAACAGCGGCGTGGACCGTTAGCGCAACAGTTTTGTCTGTTCGTCCAACAGTTTGTTTCTATTGTGCGCGCGTTTTTTTTTCCCGCCATGCAAATCGTGCTACACAATTTTGTGGTATTGTTCTGTTTTTTTTTCTCATCGAAATTTCCACGTGTTGAAAATATTATTATATTTTTCTATATTATATTTTGTCGTTCGACCGGAAAGTATTTGTTTTTTTTTTTTTCGAAACTTATATAATACGCGCAGATCCACATTCAATTACACACAATATGACGCGTTGACATTTTTACATTATGTAATAATTCATAAACTCTATCAGACGGAACGATAAATTCCATACTCTCCTTTCCCCTGAAATAAACTAGTAATTCTGATAGTCTGTGTTATTAATATACAGTAATTTGCATGTACATTCTGTGAACATTTAATTTTGTTGTCGGTCGGTCAGATCGTGTGCTTTAGATAAGAATAATTATTATTAATTTTTTTGCGACCTAAAATCAATATTTTAGTGAAAAATTATTAGCAATTTTTCAATCGATAAATTTGAAATATTTTACATATTATTATCAATTTTCTACAATCAAAACAATAAAGTTTTCGAAAATGCTATCTTTCTTTATTTGCAGACAGCTGGTTATTGATTACAGAATGATAAATTGATAATATTGTGTAAATAACATTGATTGGCGAGAAAAATATTTAAATTTAAATTAACTTAAAATATCGTTTAGAAATTATAATAAAATTTTACATTTTTCTTTCATATTTCTTACCTACACATAAAATCCATTATAATATGATTATTACAGCAAATGTATACCTAATTATTGTACATATAATGTAAAAAAAAAACGTGTAGAATCGAATAATACTGTAGTTTATAAGCCGCGGATAATGAGAAACGTATATGGGATTTTTATAAAATTGCAATTTTGACATATTTTTATGACAAAATGTTCATTTTGATGTAATAATCATCTACAATCACGCAACAATCGTATTTTGATGTGTCGTGTAATTATAGTATTCGCTCGAGCAAAGCTAGTAGTTTCGTATAATATGATCCGAGAGTTTGTCAGCACCGAATTATACGTTGTTTTCATTAACTGAAACTATTGTATAGAGTCAAATACGAAAGTACGGTTTATAAAATTTCCTTCGTTCGACGTTTTGTCTAAAACCGATTTAAGTTTCCCGAGCGCTTCTTAATAATGAACCGGCACTTATTAGTTTTATTTCTCGCTGGATTTGTTTATAAACAGACTCGTTGTTTGTCGACGTGTTCGAAGTATCTCCGAAAATCGCAACTCGCAGGTTATCATCTGACCAACGAATGTGCCGCGTCCAAAATGCGAACCGTGGCTTCGTCAAATGCAACGGACCTGGAGTCTTGCGTTAAATTGGCCAAGGCAAAAAACGCATTCGCTTTTGCATATGCTAACCTAACCAAAGGTTTGACTACGTTATAATAAAGCGAAGTAAGTATGTTTTATTTTTTACTTTTCATTTTATTTTCATTCCGATCCATTAGATTCGGAGAATTCGTTGAGCTCCTCTTGCAACGTCTTCGAGTGTCCCGAGTTTCACTCGTTTCTACTGACAGCTAGCAAATCGGTATACGACTACTATAGTATGTTTTCGAAACCATTGCGTGAGTTTATTATATTTATACTTTTACTGTATTATTTATAATATTATATCTACTTATATCACAACAAAGTCAGAGCCAAAATTGTTTTCAATTAATTTAACTACGTCGTTATTTGTACAAAACATTATTATGTTACTATAGCTCGGTCGGTAGAGCACGAGACTCTGAATCTCGGGGTCGTAAGTTCGAGTTGAGCGCCACTTGGTCGTATGCGCGATACGCCGATCGATTCGTACGCATAGACACATACACAATTCGAAACCAAAATTAAAACTAAGTGCTTTAGTTTATCCGAGTTTTAAATAACGCAAATTATCCTCCCGTGGTAATCGCGTCACACGATCGCCACAGAAGACCCTTTTTTCAATTTACTTCTCTTTATTTTATAATAATGACAAAATTGTTACTGTCCAATTTACCGACAAAGTTCAATTTTATAAATAAATACAATAAATCTAATGCCGCTTACTGTTTTCACAAATGTGATTTGTTTCATAACAAATCATATTAAATATACTATTAAAAATACTACAAACTGTACATAGGGTTTTTTTTGTCCATCGAGCGTATTAAATTTGAGATTAAGGCCCTACGCACCACGAGGCGATCGACACGCGACGCGATTTATGCGATACGTGTGATTACGCAACAAAGCGATTGTCGTGCGACATATTATTATTATCATTTGTTTTTGTATCGTTCGATTATTATCAGTCTAGTTTACTGATGTATTGTTTATATTATTATAATACAAAATACAACGTGCGATGACGACACGGGCCGGTCGCTCGCGTAACAGTCGCGTCGTTACGAAATTCTTCCGGAATTAGTGGATCCACTTTGCTATAGGAAATCGCGTCGCGTGTCGATCGCCTCGTGTGCCTGCACGCTAAAGTGTGATGCACGTACAAACGTGTTCGGTGAATTATTGATTTTTGTTCGTATTTCGTGATATAATAATACGCTGAATAGCGGTCGTAATAATCACTGTAACATGACGAACACACAGCCAGCCAAAACTATACTTGCGCGCCGGGGATCGGCGTGTTTGAAATAGTTACGGATCGTCTCAACTATTCAAATGCCATGGTGGCATGCGAAGAATCCGGCGGTCATCTGGCCAACATCGCGTCCGACCAGCGCACGTCGTTTTTGGCCTCGTTAGTGTCGTCCACTTTGGTCAAACAATCCATTTCGGCTCGCAAAGCTTTTGTCGGTTTGTTTTTCGACAACGAGTTCGTCACCATAACAGGTTAGCATAACAAGTACAATTAATTGTTACTCATTACACATTTTGTCATTTTGTTCCTACTATACTTACATTTTACAACCACTTGTTTTGATTTATTTAAAACATATATTTTATTATTATTTATGTAAGTGTATAAACCTCAAAACTTTACCTATACTCCAGTACGCCAAACGTAATTTCATACACTTTAAAACACTAAGTGGAGTGTACAATAATAATATATTGTGCAAAGTATAGATGTACTTATATCGACAGTATATTGCATTAATCAAACCGTGTTGCATATTTTCCAAAATGTGTAATGTTGCAACACTTTTGAATTAAGTAGTTATTGACCTCACTAGCAGAGATATCTAGTATATATTATAGACTCGCAACTTTGAATTGCGGCGGTTGTGGCACTGCAACCGCCGTCACCCTTGTATAAACTAACCTCTCCACCCTTCAAATAAATTTGCATAAATCAAAACAATTTACATATATTTGCATGAATCAAAATAATTTATATAAACTTGTAATAGTGTAAAATGTTGATTTTTTTTTTAAATTAATGCAAATTTGTGTAAATAATTTTGATTAATGTTAATTTATTGGAGAGATGGAAGGTGTATACGACGGCAGTTGTGGTGCCCCAACCACAGCACTGTTGCGGAATCCAGTCTAGAACATACTAAATGTCCCTACTCCGACTTGTTATTATAAAAAAAGAAAAATGAGCAAACTAATTTGTATGACATAAAAAAATACATGAAACATTTTCACACGTTGTAGTAGGTAACGTCATCTACGGAATAATATACATAGTAATTTATAGTTTTACGCATGTCCTAGGAGAACCGTTGACTTGTCTTGCGTTTAGAGCGTGGGCACCAGGACATCCGAAGACCGAGAGACTGAAAAAGGATTGTGTAGTTGTTACCAGTGACAGGTATTGGGAAACAGAAGACTGTTCAAAAAAATTGCCGTTTATATGTGAGCTCATTCCCGACGGTCCTCTGAGCCCCGTGGAACGGTACTGTGCTCCAATAAGTAACACGAGTAAGTATGATATTTATCTGTGGATTGGAATGTTTTGATTATTTTATAGGAGTCTGAAACAAATTTAAGTGTAAACTTATTCGTTTCTATTCATAAATAATAATTAAGCGCACCTTACAGCACTTGATGCACTCGATGCTTTTAAGATTTCGATTGTTTAAACGTTTAAAGCTATAAAATTAAATTTCTTATACTTAATGTTGTTCTATATATATGCTTAATAATATTTAGGTACATATTTACAAAAACTATCTTGAGATTTTTTTAAATTTATTATTTTAATTTTTACGCTGTGTCCTATTTACAGTGGTTTCTATTATATACGTATATAAAAAAAACTGTTTTGAATTAAATTTAATAATTATTTTTATCAAGTAGGAACCTATATCTCGAATCAAACTACCAAACAATACTGAATAATTATTCAATGTCTGTATGGTAAAGTATATTTAATAATTAATACATTTTGTAAATTGTTGCATTCAGATTTCTAATGACTGTGAAGTATCTATAAAAGTGAATACTTTATAGTAAATAAATAAATTAATGTACTTTACAATTTGAACACAATAAATTATAAATCATTAAGTATTATGTTTCCAGAGCGCAGAAAAAATTGTATCCTTCGTAATCATAATCAATTTGAAGAGACGGAGCAAATAAAACAACAGTGCATTATTACGAATACAACTGAAATAGGTAATAACTAAAAGACATAAATTTATTTATTGGTACTAAAAATATTTTTGAAATTAAAGATTTAATTTTTCATAGTTAAAAAGGAAAACAACTCAATTAGTAATGTAAATTTATTTACATTACATTTTTAAATTTTTCCATTGATTGTTTGTTTTTAAACCAATAAAAGTTGTTCTCTCTCATAAGTCAAGAGTGATAGTTTTTTTTTTTTTTAGAAGTATTATTATGGTACATATGAATTATTGTATTTTTGTTTTTATAATCAATAGCATTTAAGTTCAGTCACAAAAATAAATTTCACCGTTAACAATGTGATCACAATATTTATAAATGGTTGATGTAACTACATCTGCGTATAGCTGTTTATTATTTTGATCTGTTTAACAAAACGTTTAAGTGTGTGAAGTGATCCGATCGAGTTACTAAAATATTATATTTTACTTTATAGTACATTGTAAATTTACAGTCCTAATTTAAGTTTCCAAATTAACGATGAAATTGAAATGATAAAATTGAATTTTATCAGTAATTTTAATTACACACTATTGGTGATTCATTTTAAATAAATTTAAGTATGAAAACATAATCAAAATTTTTAATTTTTTGATTTTATACCATAGAAAATATTATATTTTACAACACCACAAATAATTTGAACAAATGGAGCAAACAAAACAATGTATTGATAATATTAACATGAACAAAACTGAAGTCGTAATTGACGTCAATTAAGTACCAATAGACAATATTACATAATAATAAAACATTATTATTATATAGGGAGCAAGTCTTGAATTGAAATTAAATTTGCAAGAATTAATAACAATATTTATTACGTATACCTAATAAACACTAGAAATATAAAATAAATCAATTGCTTTTGGTAAAATAAACATACTCTAAAAGTAGTATAAAAAAATTAGTGATTTTTGGTCTTCTTTCTTTGATAAATGCTTGTTGAACGTTATCAAGATTTGTATAAGTTGTCAATTTGATTTTGATATTTATCGTAAATTTCCCTTCGTTTAAGTTTGAAAGCAGCTGTGACTAGATTATTGTCTGGTGTCCATAAATCATTACAAAGAATAATTCCTGTAGGTATTTCAAACCTTTCAAGTTTATCTGAAATACATAATAGAAATAACATTAGTAATAAAGTATAAGTTCAAAATTAAAACTAAAGAGTGACATACTTTTTCTACCATGGGCGGCTAATTCTTCTACTACGGCTTTTTGTAAACTTGTATTGGACAATAATTGTTCAAAACTTATTTCGTTGACATTTTCAATGTTCAACTTTTTAGCCATATCAGTCAAATGGTGTCGGTTGGGAACAACCAAAGCAATTGTGTACATATAAAATGGATTTCCATAAATACATATATTATCAACCACTGGACAGGTTTTGAGTTGCGATTCGACTTTACCTAATGAGACGTATTCGCCTCCTTGCAGTTTGACCAAATCTTTTTTACGATCTGTAAGATGTTCGTATAAAATTAAAATTTTAATCCTAAATATGTAGTTTTTAAATATTAACTTGCCTATTATCTTTATGGAGCCATCGTTTTCTAGCTGACCAATATCACCTGTTTTAAACCACCATTTTCCATCTTTTTCAAAAAATTCCTCTTTTGTTTTTTCTGGATTTTTATAATATCCGGGTGATATGTTTTCTCCACCTGGGAAAAATCATTTTCAATAAATATTTTCAAACATAAAAAATACCAAAGTAAACAAACCTATAATTAGTTCGCCTCTGGGATAGGGCTTATCTGTTATTCTGTAACTACCTTCTTCCCAACTAACTAACATGAAATCATTAACAGTTAATGGAGCTCCAACTCTACCAGTAGACATGTCATCCGCTGTAAAATTATTATTTTTCAAATGAAAACCAACATGGAACAATTAATGGTCTAATAAAAATATACTAACGACTCATTCCAGATCCACATGAACTAGTTTCTGTTAGTCCATAACCTTGTTGAACAATTTCACAGACACAAATTTTGATAAGAGTATGAGTTTCTGGGGAAAGAGGTGCACCTCCACATAGAATGAAACGTACACGACCGCCCAATAACGAACTTGTTTTCTTAAATACTAACCTGAAATGTAATTAATACAATTGGTAATGTGTAATTAAGTATTTGATATCAATAACATTTCTTTCTTACATGTTCATTAACGGAGTGTGAAATCCACGTTCCATCCATTTCTTTTTATATTCAAATGCAAATTTGAATAATGTTTTTTGTAATGTAGTTCCGCCAGACACTTTTTCATTAATACCTTTGTAGATACGATCCAATATAAGCTTTATATAAGAAAATAAATATAAGTTATAATCGACGTTACATAAAATAAGTTTAAACAATGTTAATTAATAATAAAATACATACGGGAACTGCAGTTATGACAGTAGGTTTCAATATAGACGCATCCCCTTTAGTACCACGTTTAATTTTGCTAGAAGTGTCAATCATAGTTAATGGAGTAGAATATCCTATTCGGATGCCATTTAATAAACAAGCCAGCTCTATAATAGATAAAAATAACATTTTGATGACATTATAAATTGGAATATAAAAATATAATTAAATAATCATAATAAATATAATAGTAATAAAACAGCGATGCCCAGAATTTCATTATAAAATGATTTATTTAAAAAAATGTAAGCACATTGTAGTTACTCTTTATGAATTTGTTGAATAAAGGTTTATACAATTCTGAACTATAAAACAAGAGTTGAAAAAATCTCAATATAAATTTTTTTTTTTGTCAGAATAAAAACATTATCGTTTTAAATTTGTATCGAAGCTTTTAATCATAACAACTACAGCTCAATAAATAAATAATTGTTACATCCATGTTTGAAATACATTTAGAAATGTTTGTTTTGTTTATCAAAACAGAATAAAATGTTTTTAAATTTATAATACCAATTAATTATCAATTCATATGTATTTTATTTTATTAGTTACCATATAAAAATAAAATAATCGACCGAATAAAAAAAAGTAAATATCAAACCTGCAACAATAAGTATGGTATTTAAATATTTTATATTCAAATGATTTTACCTCCAAGGAGTTCAAAAACATGAGCCAACGGTAAATATCCCATAAAAACGTCTTTCTTATAATCAATTTGAATGGCATCATTAAATGCTTTGAGTGTCGCTAAAAGATTAGTATGTGTTAAATTAACACCTTTGGGTACACCAGTCGATCCACTAGTGTACATAATAATTGCAATGTCACTTGATATTGGTAAATTGCTTTCTAAAACATATATTCTATAGTTACTCATTTTATTTTTATAAAAAATTAATTAAGAGTTCAAATAATTACCTTTCACTTCAAATTCAGATCCCATTTTTAGAACAGATTTGAATGATATTATTTCCACACCATCTTTATAACCGTCTGTACTTGTTTCAGCTAATTGATCTTCCATGTAGATCAACGTTTTTACTCGAGGAGTAAGTTGTAAAATTTTTTTAAATTTTGGAAGTAAATCATGTGATGTTACAACGATAGTTACCTCAGTTTCATTTATACCATGAGCTATTGCTTCTTCACCAAGAGTTGCATAAATTGTTACAACTAACAAATATTATTCAATAGATATATTAATATTATAAAATATAACTTTTAGTTAGAATTTTCAATTAAAGTTCTGAACTCACCAGGTATGTTTTGTTTGAAACAACCTTGGACAGATATCATCCATTCGGCTCTTGTTTCAGCAAATATTGCTATATTTTCTTTATGTTTTTGGCCCAGGGAAATTAAAGCGTTACCAAAATTATCAGATGCTTTATCGACATCTTTGAATGTCATCCATTGATAATCTCCCATGAGATACTAAAAAATGTTATAAATATTTAATTTGATACATTTGAAGTAACTGGAAGTATTAATTTTCAAACATAAGATAATATAAATAATTTAATTTTTTTTTATACAACATTTAAATATAATAAAATGAAAAATAATAGTTTCATGTTATTCCTAATCATTTAAAGAGGTAGTGCTCATACATTTATAATACATTGTTTGCTTACCTTTTTGAAGATTCTTCCATTCTTTTGCACTTCATCTTCTTCTGCTAGTACATCTCTAGTTCCAAGACAACGCGAGTCTGAATATTTATTTACAGCATATTGAAATACTTTTTGTAAAGTATCTATCTTATCCCTGACTAGAGTAAGGTGGTTCAATGAAAACGTGCTTAAAGTTTTAATGAGAATTGTGTCATCATCTAGTTTGTTAATACTTGACTGAAAATTATAAAAATTATAAAAATACACACACGTATGTATATGAATATATATATATTAATAGTAGTAAACAATCTTACTTTTGTTTGTTGGGATTTTTGTTTCTTAACCCATGGTTGTTGCAATATTAAATATACTGGATATGTTATGACATCATATATGAAGGAAATTGTTTTAAAAGCAGATAATAAATAAGCATTCTCCATACTGAAAAAAAATTTAATTAAAGAAAATTTTAATGAATCTAATAATATTGGTTGCAAGTAAGTATTATAAGTTTATTTAAATAATACTTTTATTAAAAAAAAAATATTAATTTGTTCATTGTGTTGGTATAGTAATAATTTTTAATGATGAAATTGTTAAATTACAATAATTATTAGAAGTATAAATAGGTGTAATTAGGTATATCTCGATAAAGGATTTACATATTAAAACTTACATATTTTTGTATATATTTCTATTCTAATTCAAATATTCACTAAAACTTTATGAATGATCTCTAAAAAAATTATTAGTAAAATTATAGTTTACATTTATGAAGATTCGAAATAAAACTAAATGTGAAATAACAGAGAAAATAAAATAGCATGTTTGTATAAGTTGTATTATCATTAAAATTAAAATCAGTAGTTAATTACTGACTGAACTTTAGTCATGTAATGATTAATTTTGATAAAGTACTTACAGAAATGAAATTATATAAGAAGTAAGTATTACAACATAATATTTACGATTATCTATCAAAAGATAATTGTGTTCCATAAACACATTTGATTTCAGTATTTGGTAGTTAATTTTATAGAAACTCATTAATGTATTTTTAACAATTAATTCCAGTTCACTATTATCTGGTTATAGTGCAAGTTAATTATTCAGCAATTATCATATTTATATTTAAAAAATTACTGAATAATAAATATTATAAAATATTTAAATATAAAGTACTAATCGAGGCATTATTATTAGGTATTCATCTATATTAATAAATTAGGTAGGTATAACAATTTAACTTATTTACAATTCAATAAGTTCAATATTTAAAGTTCATAATTAGTTTAATTAATATTTTGTCGGTAACTATTTATAACGATAACTACTGTAGACTTTAAACTCGATATAAATTTGAAAGAAATAAAATATTAAATTAAATACCTATTGAGGTAAAAAAAAATTAAATTGAGAATATTAATAAAAAAAAAATCAAAGAGAAACATAAAATAACAATACATTTTTAATATTTTATACCCACTTAACTTTTGAAAATTATAATTTACCTTTGAATCTGATGTACCAAATCAGATGAAAATGATGCACTAATCTGTTTTTGTTTTAGTTAATATTGAAGTATAATAACTAAATCTGAGTAGTTACTGGTTAGTTGTAATTCCAATAACTGATAAATATATTTATTTGATTTACAAATAGGTACTAACCTTGTAAAGTTAAACTCACTTTTTAAATAGGAATTTCAAAAATTGTTTTCATCAATACGTTTTTGCAGACATCTCAAGAATAAATTTTAAAAACATCTAATTTTACAAGTTTTTATAATAGCGATTGAGTAGTAAATACCTACCCGCCGGGTATTAATATAAAAATATGAATTGAGAAGCTATCGGGAGTTTTTAATTCAATATTAATATAAGTAGGTACAGACATACCATACACTTTGTACTTTGTACCAGATATAAGAATAATAAACAATAATTTACTAAGACATCAATATATTTATAGTTATTGACTATTATGTTTCTGCAATTATCAATAATTAGTAGTTATAAACCAAGATCACATAGGTACACTGTATATAGCAATATTATAGGTGTAGTGCTAATAAAATACATAACAAAAATATAAATTATAGTGATTTGTTGCACTTGGATTTATGCATAAGAGTATAGGTTGGGAATTTAAAAATTAAATATCAGGTAAAAAGATATAGGGTATAAGCTATAATTAGAAAACCTTGAAACACCAAGGTTTTCTAGCGATTCAGTGTATATTATCTAAGATAATAGAGTATGTATTTTTTTACGTGAGAAATGTGTAATATATTTTGTATCGGTATATTAATTATATTTTAAAATTATCTCCAATAATAACTAAAAAGATAATTACTATTATGTAATCAACAAGTATTTACTGATCATAAATCATTTATGTTACTTGAATACCAATAATAAACCATTAGGTTTCAGAAAAGTACACAGATATTTTGAATTAGGTACAAACTTAGTCAAAATCAAAGTCTAATGTCTACAATACAAATAAATATCTATCGACTTAATGAAAAAAAATAAAAATTGATTATTTAAGAGGTAGTAAGTAAATGGAATTGTCATTTAGAATGATTACAGCCAAGAATAATATTAATAAAATGGTATAGATAACTTAGCAATTACAGTTTATTGCCGACAATGAACACAATGATCTGTAGTTTTTAACCAAAAAAATTGAAAATAATACCTATACTAATACTAACTATTACTTTTTTATCAGAGCATACCTGCTTAATACTTTAGAATCTCAGATGTGTAAATAGAATACTCAGTAATAAGCTTAGGTATCCAATGTTGGCTGTGGGCCATAAAGAAATTCCACTGACGTTTGTATCATTGGTTGAAATAATATATTTTTTTTTAATTTTAAAGTGAGATACAAGTATTACACGGTATTGTATATTATGTCTTTGATTGAACTGTTTATCAAATGTAAAATACATAATACGGCAACCGATTGAGTCAATAATGTGACATTTTCACTAAGGTTAGTAAGTAAAGAGTCGTAACCTTTTAGCTTGGACACCCAATGGACAACAACAAAACGTTTGTCATTGAACCTAATAAAATGGCGATGAGCATAGAGCAAATCGTATTTGGACGTAAGACATTTGGGGAATCGATTGTACGCCTAACAATGTTCCGGGAAGCTGCTGTTGCTGCGCTGGCGACGCGATGACTCTGGGTCAGAACTGACGGACAACACGGCGAATGTACTCACTCGAATATATAAAAAACGTTGTACGATGCCGGGCTAATTGGACATAATGTTCATAAGGTTCAGATTCCAACGCAGTTTGGCCGTCGAGAACGGCCTTCGGACGTGGGGTGGCTGCCGGACGGGCAACGGTGGGGCAGCTATTGGAGGTGTGTGGTGTCCGCACAAAGGCAGGATCTCTGGACGCGTGACGCGTCTTGGGAGAACGACACGTACGAGGAAAAACGTACGTGTGACTGACGGCGACGACGGGACTCGCACGAACCGCGTACAACTGTATACGACTACGACGCACGGAGCACTATCAAATGAATTTTACACGAGCGCGCCAGCGCACCACACACACGCACACGGCAGAGGTACGTGGTAACGCGAGAAGGACAAACACGGACGGGGATACGTCACACGTCGAGCAATCCGCCGCGGTCGGTAGCAACGCGGGGGCCCAAGGTTTTTATACAGTGGCAGTCCGTCGTGCTCGCACAGGTCACTATTTTATTATTATTATTATTATTATTTCGCCGCAACGCAGAATGCAGATAAAGTCGGCGGCACACACGCGCGACGACCGACGCCTTATCACCCGACCCCGCGCGTTGATAACGCAATAACGGCATGTTCTACAGAGTGCGACAATGCGAAAACGTCCCGGCGAATACGATAGCGCGTATCGATTGGCCATTAAATCTACGAGTGTTGTGCGTTTGGAAATCTATAGCTTGGCATTTATGTGCAACGATTCGTCGACGGAAAAAATGTGAATTCGCACGAGCGTTTTTTTATAATACGACGGTATATTGAATCCCCGTCATTTTTCCATATCGCGGCGCCTCGGTTTCCGAACAATTATACAATATTAGATTTCAAATTCCAAAACATATTATTCCTGTGAATACCTAAACAACAGTCGCATCTACTAATTTACTCATATTCGACGATATGACGTCATGTCACAAAAATTAACGAAAGATAAGTAGTTACATTTTGAGACAAATTTACCGATTTCAAAGGTTTTTTTTTCAACGAACACAACTTCACATCAATTTTACCATGTAAAAATATTTATGTCGATGAAAAATGTGTACGATCTATTTCAATAAGAATTAGGTATCTGAAGGCGAATACGAATTTGCGGCCAGTACCTTATATTATTGACGACCACCGAATCGATTATGACACGAGGAAAAAAAAAACACGCAAATGCATACTATAGTACCTACACACAGGGCTTGATAATTACATGGATACTGTGAACAATATACGTATACTATTTAAATATTTGATGGATTGTCAAAGTGAAAATATCGATATCGTCGACACGAACGCTCGTGACAAGGGTGGTTCGAGTTCAAATATCTTTCACGCGTTCGTACGACTATCTCGGCGACAATGTGAAAAAACCACAGTCGCAATACG